>RJWT010022999.1:0-16978 GCA_004365215.1 Cuniculus paca | reverse complement strand
GCTTTCAAAAATTTGAATCTTTAAATATACTGCTTCCTATCAATTTACCTTTTCAGATTTTTCTAGTCCTCCATGTGAGTCCTTATTGGTCCTTTAAGAATCAGAAAGGATTGCCCAAGTGGTCCCCAACCTCCCTCTTGAAGCTTGGCTTTGATATTTCTCTATATGCATACATATTATAAGTTGAATGTTGTTGAGGACCACAAATTCACAATGGCTAATTTTGCATACTTTCCTAAAGGATGAAATGGAGGCTTGGGATTATCAATACTTCCCATATGAGATTTCCCATTGACTCTTCTTAGCATAAAATCATCTCCGCCCTCTCGAGTCATCCTAGAGTTATATTCCAGGATAAGATCCTTAGTATATGATCATCTGCGCCATTTTGAGTCTGAGTCTTCCTCTGAATTGTAATCTTTTTCTAGCCCTGCCTATTACTGTATACACCTAAAAAATAGTGGCTGTTTTGGAGTGTGAGAGGAGAAACGATCTAAAGACATTAACTTTCCAGCCACTCACATATTATTAAACTTGTCTCTGTTTTTTTATTTTCTCATCGTACCCTTAACACAGACAATTGGGGCTCTTTGCTGGGTCCCCAGTAGAACATTATATGTTTCATAAGCAGCTCTCCACTTTTCACTGCTTGAATTCAGAAGTGGACCAAATGAAAAGTTATTTATCACTGTACTAGTTGCACTTTTTGAATATGTAATTTATATTTTATTTCAGGTAGATGTTCTTGTCAAACTAGTAACTATGGATCATTTTGCTTTTCACATTTAAGAAAAATAAACTGCAGGACTAAAACAACTTCCAACATGTTCCAAGCAAAGTTGCATCCTTTATTAATATACCCATGTTATAAAATACTGCTGAAATTTATTTTGTTTAAAGTTCTACAAATGAGCATCTGAGTTTGTGCACTATATAATTAATAAGAACTATCATTTGTGACTCAGACAATAAAAATATAAGAAGATATATACAAATGTATTATGTAAACATATCTGTATATAGTGACTTTTTGCATAAGTTCATATATGACATAAACAATTATCAAATCTGACTTTAGCATAGTAAAAGAAGAGTATTCATATGTCTGACACAAAATTATACATGGTAATGAATGTAATGAATATGGAGTCACAATATTGTAATCTTCGACATAGGATAAGTGAGCCATTTTTATAGTTTTTGAAAGAAATCTTGGGAAGTTGAGCATAGAAAAATGAATTTAAGTCTAAAATTTTAAAAATTACAATTATTATAAAATAAATATCACTAAATAGTGGCATCACCCAAAGCACAAAATTCCTACAAACTCTAGAGTGATCATGTTGCATTGACAATGAAGAAAAACTTGAGTTGTGGTCCCTGTGAAATTTAATCCACAAAAGTAATGTAGAAATTTAAAGAATATGGACTTATTTGGTGCAATTTCATGTCCACTAATCTTGACTTTTCTTAGAGTTGTGGAAAAGAGATTCATGTTCTTTTAGAAATATGGCTACTCTTTCACTTTCCACTATCTGTTAACTGTCATATTTCATATCCATGTAAGAATGACTCCAAAAAATAATAGGCTTAATTTCTGATGAGAATAACAATTAGTGGTCAAGTGCCAGAAGCCACTTTATGCAAGTCAAAAACCGCCTTTAAAAATAAAGCCCCATAAACCAATATCAACATAAGCAGCAAAATTCTTCCAAGAGGGAATTTCAAGCTTCTATTTCACTACTTGCTTTTTATTTTAAGCACAAGTTTGACATTATGTGAATGCAGTTTGCTGTGTTAATTACTATCATTATTATTATTATTATAGATCCAGTAGTAATTATCTCTTCCTACTGTCTCATTATGTTTTGATAAATTCACATAATAAAAGTTTACTGTAAATATAAGGTTAGGTAACATTCACGAAAACATGTAATTATGGAATATATAATCATATACAATCTAAACAGCTGAACATTTCCCAGCATTTCTAACAATTAAATGTTTAGAAAGTAAAGAATTAGCTGCTTATAACAACATAGGTGTGATTCTGTAGGCAATGGCTACAGAAGGCTTTATTTGTTGACCTAAAATTACTTTACTTCTGTTATATTAATAACATCTAGGTTTCTCAAAAACCTGCTGGCAAAAAAAAATCTTTCCAGCTTTATTAATGATTCATATGGCAGTTTCTGAAGAGACAAGTCCCACAGAGAAGGAGCACTTGATTAATGACCTGGAAACACTTTTCCTTTTCAGCTGATTAAATAAAATTGACTGGATTTTTACATTTTTATAATAAAATGACCTGCAGGGCTGAGATGACACAGTGAAAGCAGCATGTTCACTCTTCAGCAGATTTTTATTTTGTCACTTGTAAAAATGAAAGGGCTAACCACCCGAGCAGAAAAATGCACTTTATCATCGTCCAAGGCTGCCATGCTGACAAGTGCTGCATACAAATACAGAAACATGAAGGAAAATAGACACTGTTTATATTCAGCATGATTTTGTCTAATGATAACTAAAGTCGTATTATCCCTAGGCCTTGAAATGTATTATTAAATTATTATTTTAAAAGAAAATCCCTAGAATTAAAAAGAAAAAAAAAAGTTCATACCATTACCCACAATACTTAAAGGAATTCTACAGGACCATGAGAAGGATTATTGGATGCCATTTCATAATCTTTGTGCGCTTCTAGGCCAAGGGGATTCTCTTTGGAGACCTAAATTCTCTTCTTGCTTTCACACCAGCAGACTCTCTGACACCCCTAAGCAAAACTGTAAAGTAGGAATAAGAGTTTCTTCTTCCATTTCCCGCAGTGCCATCTTCTTTCTTGCTCTCTCTGGATCCTTTCCAGGTCACTGTTGAGGGAGGATCTGAGCTCCCTAACTTAGTTCCCTTTGCTGTTCCTTGGCTCCCTAACTCCCCTTTGAACTGCTTTTGTTAAGTGTTTGCTAAAGGTACTCAGCTCCTCCTGTAGATTGGTAGTTTCTTGTTCAACCTCTCCCTCTTCTTAAGGATGGCTGCTATCTGTATTTTTGAAATGCACCTATGCTCAGATCCATTTCCTCAAGTGATCTCAAAAAGTAATCTCCCTAGCACTTCACATGGCAAAGAGGAAGTCCAGAGGAAATTATGAGACAATTATCTTTTGAGCCAGAAGTTACCAAATGGTAACTAACACTGCATTAAACCATAACTGTGCTCTGTTTGGCCTAAGAAATTCAAGGTACTTTGCAAAACAAACAAACAACTGAGTACTTTTGAAAAACTCCAAAACTCTTTCAAGACCAGGCAAGTCTTCCTACCTGACAACAGATACCAGAAGTTGTCTGAGATGAGATGCAGTTTCACCATCTGTTCTCTTCTCAGTGCCCTTGACACTGGAGTTGAGTATCATTCTCTTTATCTCATTATTCCCCTTCCACTTCTGTTGTAGATATTGCATTTCGGGCTCCTTCCCTTTACGTGTTTGATTTTTTTCAATTTTATTTCCTTCAGAATACTGTTTTGCTTGTTTTATTAAAGTTTTATTTTCTTTGGCTCATGTTGCCCAATGTAATGATTCCATTCCTCACCAGGGAGTGGGAAGCTGGTACATACATGTGACACATCTTGATTTGTTTTCATCTCCTCTTGCACCTCCGTTTCTTTGTCCCCTTCCCTTTTACAAAAAATAGGATGGCTTCCTGATCTTGAAAGTGACATACATGCAATTTTATTTATCACCTCCTAAGGATGGAAAAATGATGATAATGATGATGATGATGATGATAGATAGATAGATAGATAGATAGATAGATAGTAGATAGATATAGATAGACAGCTATAGCTGCTTTTGCCATTGAATTCAGTAGAACAATGAGAATGGTGATTCCCAGTTAGTAGAAGTAGTAGACAACTGGCACCATGGAAAGTCAATGAGATTTCTTTTTCTACTACTTGGGAGCAGACATGAGGTTACTATGTTCACAGTAATTCTCTGTACTCTTAATTGGGCAAGGAATCTCAAAACTCAAAGTCAGTTAGCTAAGCAAGAGTATCATTTTAAATTTGAAAGTTAGTAAGCTTAGAGAAAATTTGGTATTAGATAATTCACTTGAATTCACTTTCTATTTATTTGTGAAGTTTCAGACTAGTAAGTATTGAATTTTCAGTAGAAGGGAAATATTTGCTAAGAAATACAACCCAATGACCTTGAATTACATAAGGATTACTCACAAAAAACATAATACATGATACTAACTTACTCTTACTACTTCTGGATATTCTGATCTTTTCTTCAATGAGTATATAAGAAGATATACTGTTACAAATTTCTTTGAAGTTGCCTTACCTGAATGGAATAGATAGGTTCTATTATTGTTCTTACATAGTAATGATAAAGAATAATATGAAAATTACCTGGTTGATTGTTTATGATATAAAATTAATAATACAAACATTTCAGTATGGATTTGGGGATTTAACTCAGTGATACACTGCCTGCCTGGCAAACACAAGGTCCTGAGTTCGATTCCTGATACCAAAATAAATATTTCTGTATAAATAATGTTATATTTTGTACGAATTACCTTCTTGTACCTACTACTTTCAGTGTATTTTTCCACGCAGTAAATTTCCCCAAATTAACATGTTTAGGAAAGAATGCATACCTGTGATTGTAGAAATTCTGATCTGCTTTGGAACTACCGCATATCTAGCCTTACAAGGATGCTGGAAATACTCTTTCTTGTCATATTTGTTCTTTAGTGAAGATAGTAGCTGATAAATTCTTATACTTTCTAAGTGTAAGTGCTTATGTAGTCACTAGTAAATTTTAAGCAATCTGATAATTGTTGCCCTTTGAAAATTCAGTGATTGCCTGAGTTACTATGAATGATCCAAATGTTTTATGTTTGTTCAGGCAGTTTATTATTTAGTCCTAGATAAACATTTTGTATTACAACTGTTGCAAGAAACCCATCAGAATCTTGTCTACATAGTTCAGGCATACTACACTGTATCAAAGACAAAATAATCTCTTGGCTTATGTCCCGTACTCTGAGTTACTACTTTGAAGATAAATGTAGTATAATAATTATTGTTGTTCTTGTATTATTTGCTTATCGAACTTTGTTTGAAATTTAGAAAATAAAATAAAGTAGCTAAGCATCCAAACAAAAGAAACACTTTAACATTGTTGAAGTGTTCAACATCTAATCATATTGATAGATTCATTTTACTTTCACTTTATCTGGAATATCACTTCATAGTTATTCAGCTCCATTATAGAAAACAATTTATGAATCTGATCTCCATGCTTCATTCTTGGTTCCCTACAATCTTCCTCATGTATCATTACTAGTACATACGTAATTATTTTATGTTTGCTAAATACGTTCACAATTTATTCCCACGTGTGTGTGTGTGTGTGTGTGTGTGTGTGTGTGTGTGGTTGTTTCTACATCTTCCCAGGATAACTGAAGAGTGTTCTATTTCTCTTAGTTGCAATATCAATTTAACTGCTTTGAGTTACATAATGATTTTGGCTTTGAAGTTAAAGGTTAACCTCAGGGCAAGAAGCACTTTACTGTGAAGCTGGAAATACAAAGAAGTGTGAGTAAAACTATTCATGACCCACTGAGTCTCCATGAGGCAGGGTTTAAGCAAGTATTTGAAGGATGTCAAATGCACACTCACTTCAACAGGCCATTATAAATGCCATGCCAGTCTCCATAGCATTCAATAAGGCTGGAGACACTGGACACATGGTGTGGTGTCTGTGGCAAGACCGTGAGGTAATTGCATTTGCATGGAGATCTCTGAGGAGTGCAAAGCCTTTTCTCTCTTTCATTCTGCTTTACCGAATTCCCAAGTGTGTTCTGCTGAATTACAGAGGGATAGATAATATCCAAAAGTTATAGACAGAAAAGCTAGGCTAAAGTAAAGATAGGTATCTTACTGAAAGCCCCAGAAAATACTTTTAAGTGTGTCCATGTTGTGTAACATCTTGACATCATTGTTCCTTTACTCTTTAATCAAGAATGTACTACCACTAGGCAGACACTAAGGGAGGCCTCAGAAAACAATTTCATGCAACTCTCACTTTCGGGTTTACAGCTCTTAGGAAAAGTTCAGAAGTTCAATTTGATGACATAATAAGTTCAAGGGTTCTTCATCTGTGAGTGAATGTAATGCCATGAAATTAAAATACAAAGATGATTTTTCCCTTCACATGTTTCTAGGTGGACAGAAAACTTGAGAAGAGCTCTGTCTAGGAATTTTCTTATTTTTATTTTTATTGAAGTTTTCAAAGGGAAAATGGGAAATAAACAGGAAGAATGAGAAAATGTTGTTGCTGTAGAAAAATAAAAATCTTGGAATTCCATTATTCTAGAAAGGTGATGACTGCAGGACAGGGCTTAGATGTGGACCTGGACTCAGTTATATTAATTTCTTTTGCTGAAGAAATTCTGCATGAAATACAACCTTTCCTCTGTGAAAGCCACTCTTTGTCACTCTTTGTTCCACAAAGTGAACCCTCACTTTGGTTTCCATAAGTCCAATTTAAGTTTTAAACACTTTAAGTATGCCAGTTTCTACTCTAGCACTGGTAAAACAGCTAGCGCCAAGGAAATGAAATTGTTTGCTAATAATACTTTCATAGTCTTAAAATATGAAAACATTAGCAAAATTCATTTCATTAACTTTTTTTGCCAAAATTAAAATGTAAAAAGGATTTCTAGCAAATTAGAATCTAAAGACGCTTACATGAACTATACATTCAATCACTCTGATTTACATATTCAATTTTTATAAGAAAATATTTATTAGATCTTTTTAAACACAAAATTCCCTTGATGTAACAGCTAAATTCCTGATTTTCAAACCTCAGAATGTAAAATGACATGCATTGCATAGGTCCCAGAGTTTATGAGAGCCACCATCCAGGCAGTGGAGGTGAGAACTTTCACAGCATCAGTGCTGATGTGCAGAGTGGATAGGGTGTGGGCTCATCTGAAATGATTTTTCATAGTCATTGAGTCTATTTATACAACCAGAGATGTTCTTGCTTTTTAAATCCTTATGGAGTGCGGGGCTAGTAATCCAGGACATGCTTTTCTTAAAAGTGAACAGGTTCTATGAATCTGATGCTACTGCACGAAACCTATATGTCCATGTGTGTGCCATGTTTCTTTGTGGAGGAAGGATACATAGATTTCCTCAAATTTTTCTAGACAATGTCCTTGAAACAAAAGCAAAGCCAGAATTGTGGGCTGGTCTGGTAATAGTATGGTCAATATGAGCTCCATCAAGTGGTTAGAAAATTTATTTTCTAGTCCTAATCCATTACTAAGAAATTCTTTGACCATAGGCCAGTTCCTGATATCCCTTCAGTATCAATTTCCTCAGCCATACAATAGCAGAGTTAATACTATACACCTACCTTTTTTAGTTCATGGTGCTAAGGGGAGAATTAAAGAGGTTTTGTAAAGAAATTCTTTGCATAATAGTATTAAATAAAAACCTAGCTCATGGGGATCTATTTCCTCTGTTCTTCCCTGAATTCTCTCCTCCATACTTTAAATTCTTTCACACTGAGAAAGATCCTATCACTCTATAGTGAATTTCTTCATCTAAATGCAATATTATATAAATTTTGCATTTACGACACATGGAGCATATTCCTAGGCTCTGCCCTCTCTGGGTATTTTCAACTCTTCTTTAGTAAAATTTCAACTACCACAAAAGACTCACTTCCACTCATTTCTGAATGAAACATTTCCTCCAAGATTACATGAAGTCCCTCTTCTTGGTCTTTTCAAAACTCTGCTCAATTTTATATTATAGCACTTATCAAGTTGTAATGTACTTATTGGACCATCTGCCTCAAGACTGTCAATATTCTCTCTTCATTCCTTTTGAATTAAGCACTACCCATAGAAAAGGGCCATCTTCTAGTAAACTCATGATAAACTGGCTGTTCAATAAGAAAACTGATATAAATTGCATTTTTATGAAGATAATGTAAGTAAAATATGCTGCAATTTCCTTTAAAAAATGCAAAACTTTCAGCAATTTTATTACGTTAAGTACAACATACGTGCTGCTAAAAGCGGTGTTTTCCAATAGAGAACATTTGTGTGCTTTATATTACCTATATTTCAGAATCTTTTATAGCCAATTTGTTTACCGTTTTTATTTTTGAAGCAAAAATACTTCCTTCAACATATCAGGTTCCTCTTATTTTTGGATGGATTCTTTAGAATTTTACATACACTGCTTCTGTTTAAGAACATAATGTTTAGCCTTAGTTTCGAAGTACTCGTTTCATATATATCCACATTAAATAAAGAGAAATTCAAATTGTATCAAAATTTTAAAGCTAAAAGAGAAAAGCATGTTATTTATCTTGATCATTTTAAGCCGCCTATATAGGACCAATGTGGCCTAATTTTCATGTTCTCTCCCAGGAAACTTATCACCATCAATGAGGAATAAGAGTAAACTTTCTCTCAGATAATAGCTTGCAGTGCTAAAAGAACTTCTCCTTTCATCCCTAATTGGAGACCTCAATCTGAGTTCCTACACTAGCAGTGAAATAAGACTGTTAGGGAAAAAACAAAATGGGCAGTCCCTCTAGCAGTGATAGAGTACCTGAAATTTTTCTCATAAAATTTTCATTGTTCATGGCTAAGACTTTGGGGGTCCAGTGCATTTTATCATCTCCCCACACTGGTCGTGTGTACCAATCAGAAGACTGTTCTAAGTACTCTCTCCTAAGATCTGACCATTCAGACATAAGCTTACTCTCCATAATATTCCACGGCTCACAGCAGACATGATCACAGCGCAATGTAGATGAAGTGAACAAATTTGAGATATTTAGGAAATAAAATGATCAGGACTTGAAAATGGATGAGTAATACATATGTTTTATGGAGAGATTAGAAAAGACTCAGGTATTAACTTGAGCTGTGATATTATTAGTTGCTTTTCCCAAGCAAGAGCACACTAGAAGAGAAATCAGATTTCAGGGGGGAAGACCAAGATCTAGGAGCTATCAAGTGAGAGCAGAAGCAGGACAAAAATAATGCTCTTTTATGAAGAGTAATTAAACATAATACTGTATAGGATACATTGGTATGGTAACAATGTAATCAATAGTAAAGTAAGTAAAAGACATTGTAACTATATATATGCCGGATTTCAAACACAATGAAAAGAGCAAGTATAAGTAAAAACTGATAGGAAAAAACAAATTTTTCCACTACAAATTAAATTAAAATTTAGATGCACTTAGTAGATGATTTGCAAAAAAGAAGGGGAAAGAGTATATTTAAACAAAGACTTATTAGAAATTAATTCTTACTTACTTTTGGAATAAGATTATCTCTAGGGAGAACTGGGACTCTAAAGTGCTTTACTGGACAAGAGCCAGTTTAAATTTTAGTAAATTAAAATGTAAAGAATATTTTAGGCATAGAGTGTAGTTTGAAGGCCGGAGCAGAGAAAACTTTTGGCCAAGGCAGTAAAGTTTGATTCTGTTGCCCCCTCTCCCAGGGCTATCACCTGTCTCCCTTTGCTACCCTCTTCGTGCTTTTCTTCTCTCCTCCCTCCACTTCTAGTACACCATGGCTTCCCTATGCTTAGTACAAACTCAGAAACAGGCACAAGCAAAGTATGTTCAGGTGGTATATTTGGTTAGATCCACTGAATATGTGCTACTATATGAAATATGAGATATATTTTTAAGCTTTAAAAACAAATTTGTGATTTTTTTAGGAAAGTTTGCTGTCAGATTTTAAAAAATCATGAATTGCTTTTTAAAAAAAATTTTATGGGTTCACATGAACTAGTGAGCCTATAACTATGACATTCATCTTGCCGTCATATAGCTATCTTGAGGTCGAAGCCGGAATACTGAGTATGACAAAGGACAAAGACTGAAAGAATGAGGGTGATTAAAGACATAGTTCTCTTGCCGAATTTTTAAACTCTGCAAGGTCTTATGTCTATATTACTCTTTTGTGAAATGACAAATTTATTTGTTTTAAGCCAATATATTACTGCTTCCAAGAGCAACCAGATACAATTTCTTATTTGTTAAAGGTACTTTTTTATACCTCCCTATAAGCCACAATTTTCTTATAGTGATGTGTTCCACCAACTTTTGAATAATACTTTAAATGGCTTATAAATCATAATAAATGGCTATCTCGAATCATACAAAATATTTGTTCAGTTTACAGGAGAATACAATCCTCCACAGGTGATATATCACAACTTATGAAATTCAAAATAGCCCAGTGCATTTATCTAAAACAGTCTCTAATTACTTTAAATTACTACAAAAATTTATCTACTTTAGTGGCGTGTATATGTCTATATCTATACTTAGGTCTACTTTAGAAGTAAAAGTATAGATGATTTATTTAAATTACAGTAAGTGCATATTTTAAAGGATAATTTTTGGTAAAAATAGGTCAGCAACACTAATAATGAAAACATGCTTTACTATACACTTCAGGCTTTACAAAACATCCGAGAAAAGCTAAATATAAAGAAAATGACATCCAGTCAAAAGAAATCTCCAACAGAGTGAAAAGAAAATCCACAAATTGGGAAAAAATTTTAGTCAACTGCCCTTCAGACAAAGGTCTTCTATCTAGAACATATAAAGAATTAAAAAATACCAGGCCCTAGAAATTCAAAGACCCAATCCAGAAATGGGCATCTGAGATGAAAACACACTTCTCAGCTGGACAAATATGAATGGCAAATAAATACATGAAAAAATGTTGAGGATCATTGGTCATTAGAGAAATGCAAATTAAAACAACTCTGAGATTTCATCTCACTCCACAAAGAATGGCCAGGATCAAGAAAACCACCAACAATAAATGCTGGAGAGGCTGTGGGGAAAAATGAACCCTTCTCCACTGTTGGTGGGAGTGCAGACTGGTGCAACCACTGTGGAGGTCAATCTGGAGGTTTCTCAAAAAGCTAAGACTGGAAGTCCCATTTGACCCTGCTATTCCGCTTCTGGGCATATTCCCAGAAGAAGTGAAAACAACTTATCACAGTGATGTATGTGCACCCATGTTTATAGCAGCACAATTTGTAATAGCCAAATCCTGGAAACAACCCAAATGCCTATCAATTGAGGAATGGTTAAAGAAGATGTGGTACTTTTATACAATGGAATACTATTCAGCTATAAAAAATGATCACATGGAGGCTTTTATAGGTAAATGATGTGACTTGAGACCATACTCATAAGTGAAATAAATCAAACACACATGTGTAAACACCGCATTGTCTCCCTAGTGTAAGAATCTGAAAGACTCAATAAGATAGAAAATTCCCGATAAATATGGAGAAAAGGTTCTGAAGTCTAATTGTGCTTTTATTCTTTGATTTGATTGGTTTAAGTCCCTTTCCTACTATTTGATTGCAATATGTGAGAAGATAGGAACAGTTCTTTTGAAAATGGGACACTACAGTAGCCATTGCTGGTTTCTTGTTGGCCGACTTGAAGGCCTGTAATGCTCGTTTGTTTAATCTGCTTTGATATCACTTCATTTTGTTTGAATTTATTGTCTGTAAATGTGTGAACAACCATTTTGTAGAAAGCAAGAGACACTAGGGTAACCATTGTTAATCTCCTGTTGTTATGTTTTGAAAACCTGTGTAGCTTTCAGTGTTCTGTTCTGAAATGCTGTATTATGTTTGACTGTATTCTGTTTTGTTTTGCTTTGTTTGGTTCTGTTTTGTTTTGATCTATTCTCTTTAAAAAATAAAAAAAAAAGAAAATGACATCCATATTTTAATTTGTAGCTTTCAAATTAAGAATTAAAGGATCAAGTTTCAAAAATGAACACACATATCCTAGAAAATACTGTGGTACGGATGAAATGATTCTGCAAGATAATAAGGGAAACCACATCCAGTTCTATTTACTTGTATAAGAAACAAATTAGCATACTTATTAACATTAACAGATGAACTTGCAGTTGATTTTAATGAGAGAAAATTTTATCTGTCAATCCAAATTAAATAAAATATTATCACCCTTTGAAAATTCTATTTATCTCAGTAGTAGATCTACACTATAAAAAAGCATTATTGTTCTTTGAATTGTATCAATAAACTATCTGTACTTCATTTGGTTTCTTCTGTGATATAAATACATACACAATATTCTTGATTTTGTTTGCTGATCTACAAAGCCTAAAACACTTGGTCTCTGGCCTTTTACTTAAAAGCTTATTACGCCTTTGTTTAGTGTGATTCCTGGAACCTATCTGATACAACTAAACACAGCAAAACCCATCAAGCTACACCTACTAGTGTGCTATCCTATGAGTGTGCTAAGCCCTCTATTTTACCATGGTATGTTCTACTTTTCCTTCTGTTGGACTATGTCCTGTTTGCACACACAGATAGTAAGATTTGAGAAACCCAAAAGTTAAGAGAGTGACATTCATTTAAAAAAACGAAAAAGTAAAATCTTCTCCCTGGCATATATTAGTTTCTTTATTGGTGTTACAAAAATTTACCATGAACTAATGTCATCAAACAACCCAAATGTGTTAGGATTCTAAAGAGTACAAGTCTGTAACGAGTGCTAAGGGTCTAAAATCATGGTGTTAGCAGAACCAGATCCATTTACAAGCTCCAGAAGAGAGCATGTTTCTGCTCTCTCTCAGTGGTGCAGGCTGTCTTCATTCTTTGCCTTGTAACTGCTTTATTCCAAACGGCAGCCATTGTCAATACAGTGTTGCCTTCTACTCATTCTTATCTCCTGCCTTTTATAGAATGATCCTCGTTGCCACATTGATTCCACTTTAATATTTCACGATAAAATTTAAATATCCTTAGCCACCCCTGCTTTATACCTTTACCCATAAATTGCAACCTTTACAGATTCCAGTGGTTAGGACAAGTATATATTTGGGGTAACTTTTATTAGGCATACATATCACAAACAACAGATGATAAATCACTTCGAATTGATACATTTTCCAAAAAGCCAGTATTTTACCCATCTATTTATAATGACTTTTTCTTATTAGTCAATGACCCTATGCTTTTTTTAGTTTTTTTATTAGTATATGTTTGCAATATTGAACTGGTATATTTTTAAAACAGTAGCTACTTCAGGAGCTTTTGTTCGATTATCTTTCTTGATAAGACAATTACTACTTTAAATATTCTTTAACTGTATAAATATGAGGACCACAGAATCTGTAATGTAGGCAAGACAATTACCTCTACATTTAATGGTCTGTCCTTGTGCTTTATATCTTTTTTTTATTCTACAAAATTTTTCATGGTTTCCACATATCTACTCCTTTATTCATTGTCTGTCTTGATTGTTTCCAGATGTGGTCCATGGAAAAATAGCACCAGCATTACCTGAAAACATGTTAAAAGTTGAATTCTTGGGGACTGGTCTACACCTACTGTATCAGCAACTGTAGGAGCAATGTCTTGAGTTTCTGGTAATTCTGGAGGCTCTGAAAAACATTAGTCTATCAGATGCTATCAATTCTTTGTCAGTGTAATAATTTGTAGCAGACATGCTGTACTTTGTACTGTCTACCTGTAGTCCACTTTGAGATTGAAAAAAAGGCAACTACTCCAGTTATTGGATAACTAACCTTTAACAAAATACCACACAGGCTCTGAGTGCAAACTGGGAATTCCTTGAATGAATAAAATACATGGATTTTGATATACATAAAATTTACTATCAATTTGAGCTACTTTTAATAATATTTTACTGATTTTCTACTCTTTTAGGTCATCATAAACAATGTTTTGTATATTTGACTAAATTTCATAAGACTACATTAAACTGAACAAAGAGGTGGGGCAAAAAATCATATTATCAACATTTTCCATAAAATTTCCAATTACATGCAGTTACTCTTAAATAAAATTAATTCCTTAAATATATGACCAAAGATATACATGTATACATATACATACTAAAACATTTTGAATATTTCCTAGCATATCCTAGATTTAATTTTCAACAATAAAAAAATTATTGAATATTTAAAGCCTTCAATCCTTTTGTCCTAATAAACAGAACATTCTGAAATGTAAAATAATAGGTTCATTATTATTTACTAATGAATTCATTATTTATTAATGCTTAATAAATTCATTTTAAACTTTTGGAAACTATAGTATTACAGATGGACAAATGATTAGATATGTAATTGTGTATATTTCCTTACTATAGTATCAAACCAGTTGTAAACTTGAACCATGTTTCTGAGCACTATGCTTAGTGAAAATAAATTTTGCTGGTTACATCTTATGTTTTGAGATACAAGTTATTGCATGAACATAATAGTTCATCATTTTCTTCATGTGAAGTGTAAGACTTTGAGAAATAATTCAACACAGAGTCTGATCACGCGAATGATTAGTTTTAAAACTGAAAACAAAATGTAATGATTAATACAATAATAAAATAAATATTCTTAGTAACAATATGGACATGAATACACATGCTCAAAATATATATTGGCTTTTTTTATGAAATTTTAATTTTACTGTTAAAAATGTATTGGTCTGAATGACTATCTTTTCAGTTAAAAGCAAAGCTGCATGATGATCGCTGTATTTGTGAACAAGTATAACTAAAGCTAGCATTATATGCCCTTCTAAATTAAATGTTGCCCTTCTATAAGAAGAAAAAGAACCTTGGAGTACTTCTAGTGTTGTTAAATAACGTGCCTTTGATTGAGAGAAAAAGATTACTTGGAAACAAATTATAAACATAACACAAGGAAAATAAAGACGTGGATTTCAACAGATGCCATGACATAATTTGCAGCACCCAGATCTCCCTGGCCCTACAGCGGGAGGGCATAGATGCCTTGCTATTTAGTGCTCTGAAGGTCTGCTCTGTGAAGGCCACAACCCATTCTCACACCTGGAGGGCAGGTTAGAAGTTCCAGAATGTTAACAACCCCAGGTGCACCTCGCAACCAATGACCAACAGGAGTTTGTGCACGAGTGTCTTGATTTCACTCTCACAGGCATATTTCTATGTGAACCATCAATATTTGCAGTTTTGGTATGACTGCCAGTTCTGATTACCTTTCTTATTTACCCTTTCCTTGTCCTTAATCACTTCCCAGCATGTCTTGGAAAAAAAAAAAAAAAGAAACACATTTACACGCTTGTCCTTCTCTCAGTGTCTAGTTTTTGGAAAGACAACCTAACAAAAGCTTCACATAATTTGGACTGAAAGGAAATCACACTTTGAAGTTTAAAGTGTGGACTTTAAATAGTTTAGAAGAGGTAAAAGAGAAGAAAGGTTAAGGACGAGGATGGGGACATGAGAACATTGGAGTGAAATTGAGCAAAAAAATAAATTTCAGCTGGATATAAGAAAAAATGTTTCAATGAACAAATCCTTTAGACAATAAAAGAAAAGAAAATACACTTGGCACAATGGTAGACATACAATTGTTTGAGGCATTTAACTTTAGATGCAACTATATATTGTAAATAACAATGCCAAATGGCAGTGGATGGACATGATAACCTAATAGGTCTTTTCTGGCTCTAATATCTATGATTGTATGATTCAATTCAAATACAGTAGTTTACTGTATCTCGAGTGTGTAATACACTTCAATTGTAAAGTGCTACAATTTCAATACTAATACATTTGAAGTGACAGACATGTCACCTAAGTATCTAATAGAGTTGTTTGAAATGCTACAGAAAACATCTTCCCCTTGTGGATATATGTACTCCATTTATAAGTGCTCCATCAGGTAGATGTAGCCATAAGCAATTGTAGTTCATTAGCAGGACCCTTGTTACTTCTTCTCAAAGTTCACCTAAGAAATTATTCCACAAAGGAATGAAGAACTGGGTCTTGCATGTTTCGTATGAAATAATATTAGCCTGTACCAAGACCGTGATCAAAAGGCATGCAGATCATTGCACTTTCAAGGGAAGTCTGTCTCTGTCAACATCAAAATCAGTGAACTGAAAAATCTACAGTGTCTAAACGATGTTGGGAGTTTCACTGTTATGTCTTTATTTAGTGATACAACACATGTGGTTAGCCTCTGAAATATGCTGGGCACATCATTCCCAGTTGAAATAAGAAGACAAAGTTCTGTGGTAATCCTCTATGTAATTAGGTCTATATACTTTTTAAAAATTCTTTGGTTATTAAAATTTAATTCTCGAATTTACACATTGCCCTTTGTTTACTTGTGAAAATGAAGAAAGTTAAAAGGAACAGTGGCTCAATGATATGAGCTTCATTTTCATGCATGGAGTTTCCTTGAAGGCAGCAGCACCTGATAACCAAGCCATGGGACATAGGACCCACTGACATAGCAATGGCTGAGTAGCCGGGATACAAATAGATATCACAGGCTCAAGGCAGTGTTTCTCTATTAGTGCCACTCAGTTTTAATGCCACCTTCTTACTCTGTTAACATTCCAGTGTACTTAAAAGAAAGAAAATAAAAATATCCTATACTTCTCTGATTAATAGTTATTTAATCTTTCACTTGACTGAGACATTTCACTTCACAGAAATGAATGAATTAGAGCAGAAACCTCCAGACCCCCTGCAAGGTACTCTTATGGTCAGTTATGTGTAAAGGCAGACATGGACAGGAAGTCTCAAGTGTCTTTCAAGGGAATGATGCACAGCAGTTATCAAACATAACAGATATCTTTGATGCTTCTATCATGGAGAAGGGAAGCTTTATTCCTGCCCTAAGAAGTCAGTGAGAGTATAACTGCTTTAGTCAATAGCATCTGCTAGAAATGATGTGATGCGACATCTGTAACAAGGTCACAAAGTTTGTATATCTTCAATCATAATTGCTTGGATATTCACTCTTTCAATCTTGAGTCAATGTGTAAGATGTCTGACCATCTTAAGGTCTCCATGCTGTTGAGGAAGCTCTCAAGTCACAGGGAAATCACCCAT
>RJWT010022998.1:0-16982 GCA_004365215.1 Cuniculus paca | reverse complement strand
CACATGAGTACTGCAAAGAAAACAATGCAAAGGAGAAGTTTTATTTCAAATACAGTGAGAGAGGGAAACTCTGGAAATTAGCAATGAAAGTGACTAACAGGTCTACAAGTCTCAACACCAATTGCAATCACTCCACAAGACCTAGAGAAAGTCCCTTTTGTGTCCCAAACCTTGAATCCATGGTTACCAGTGTTGAAAATCCCAGAACCACACACACTTATCCAGAAGGACTTAGAAAAGGCTCCATCTTATCCTGGAGCCCCAAAATTATGGCTTCTGTTTTCATACAGCATCTCCACATTCACCTGGAGAGTCCTGGAGAAGGTCTTCTGTACATCCTGTGTCTTAGGTACTGTGGCTACTCATGCCACAATCCCTGGCATCACTTCTACTTTCCCTGAAGGACCTGGGGACAATTCTTCCTATATCTTGCATCACTAAGACTATAACAACACCTACCACAAGCCCCAGTGGGTTCAACACTAAGGAGCTTGAAGACCCATACTTTTGGAAGTCTATATGCATTGCAGTCACACAACTATCTTCATGCACTGCTACTGTCTAGATTATTAAGACATTCATAACCTTCTGACATCAATTAAAGACAAAAAATATCAGAGATTTTGCTTTTGAGCTCTCCTATAACGTAACTGAAAACACCTATCCATGTGATATCCTATAGCCCATCTAAATGAAAAAACAATTCCTACAAAACCTATTTCATAAAATCAGTCACATTAAAACAGATGCTTACATATCAATGTAGAAACAAATGAATCATGTAAGGAAACATAGACTCTCCAAAAGAGAAGAATTCTCTAGAAATAGATGTCAATTTTAAGGAATTGTATGAAATGCCTGAAAAGGAATTTTAAATTATGATCCTAAGAAAATTCAGTGAGATACAAGAGAATACAGACAAACAAAATAAGTAAATGGTAAAAAAAAAAAAAAAAGGCAGGATATGAATGAAAAAATGAACAAAGATGTAGAAATAACTTAAAAAGCTGATTAGAAATTTTAGAACTAAAAACTACTGAATCAAAAGAAAAATACAACAAAGCTTTCATTACAGAATAGACAAAATAATTCTGAACTTGAGGATAGACCTTTAAAATAACTCAATAAAACAAAAGAAAGAGAAAATAGGATAAAAAAGAATAAAAATGCTTATATGAGACACCACTAAATAAATAAACATTTGCATTATGGAAACCCCAGAAGGTAAAGAAAAGAGGAATAACATTAAAAACTTATTTCACAAAATAGTGGCTGAAAAATTACCAAAATTTTAAAGAGATATGGATTCAAAAACTTCAGGGTCCTTCAAATAAATTCAACCAAAGCAGGCTTTCAGAAGGCAAAATGATAATCAAAATGTCAAAAGTACAAGTCAAAAAGAGAATTCTAAAATAAAGAAAAGTATTAAGTCACATTGAAATCATGTTATGTATCTTCTCAGACTACAACGGAGTAAAACTACAAATCAACAGTGTGACAGTTAAGCTTAATTGTCAATTTGATTCAATTGAAAGTCACCCAGGGAAGTGACTGAGTGTGTGGGTGTGTCTGAAAGAGTCATGCAAGGAAGAATTTGAGTATTTTATCTGGTCCTTAGTCCTTCCTCTCTGGCACATTTTTCCTATTGTGCTTCCCACCTGTCATTAACTGAGCAGCTTTGCTCTACCATGCCCTTCCACCATGATGTTTATGCCTTGGAACCAGTTAACTATGGACTGAAACCTCTGAAATTGCGAGTCAAATTAAACTCTCCTTCTGTGAGTTATTTGCCAAGTATTTTGTCCAGCAATAGGAAAACTGACCAACAGGAACAACAAAAAGAATGGAAAGACTCACAGAAGATTTCTCAGCAGAAACCCTATACACCAGAAGAAAATGGTATGATACTGTACATTCAAAATACTGAAAGAAAAATGCTACCAACGAGAAAACTATACTCAACAAAATTATCTTTCAAAACTGAAGGAGAAATAAAACCTTTCCAGGTTAAGCAGAACCTGAGGGAATCCAACACCACAAGATCAGACCTATATGAAGTTTGTAAGTATGATAACTACCATCACGAAAACACATGCTGATAATCCCACACACCTGAGAGAAAACACACACCTATAATCCCAGCACTCTGAGAGACTGAGAGAAGACAATCACAAGCTCAAATCCAGCTTGGGAAATTTAACAACTTAGTGAAATCCTGTTTCAATGTAAAAACGTTAAAAAGAATTGTAGATATAGGTCATTGTGAAAGCTTTAGGTTCAATCCTTGATATTGGAAATTATTTTATATATATAATTATTACATAATGTATAACCATTAATAATATCATACATAATAACTATATATGAGAAACAGAGACAGAGACAGACAGAAAGAGAGAGAGAGAACCAAAAACTGTATATACACTTCAGGAAAAGAAAAATAGTATGACGTCTTTTCAACAGATGGTATTATTCTTGTATGGGGAACTCTAGAGGATGTTGTATGTCACAGAAAACCCACCATACTGCTGGCCCTTAGAGAAGAAATTGAAAATACATTTGTAGCATCTCAATGACCAAGGTTACCCAAGCAGCAGTTCATTGTACTAGTAAATGTCTGGAAGCTCATGGCCACCACTTTGAGCACATCTTGTAACTGTAGAGGCCAAAGGTAAGATGTATTAATATTGTGATATCTCAATAAATTTAGTATTAAAATATTTATACAAGTTTTTCTTTTTCTGAAGTGTGTATACATTTTCTGGCAGGTACTCCTTCTCAAGACAGAAGATAACAATGGGTTGCAATCAAAGATCTTTTCGTCTTACTGATAAAACCTCTAATAAGCCAAAATATCTGTCAACATCAACCATAGCATTTAAGATCAGTTCTAACACTACAAGATGCCCAGTATGATTGCCAAGGTTGAGGCCAAGGGAAATGAAATCAAGAGAGTTATAGTCAACATGACTGACATTCCAAAGGTACTTAAATGGCCTCCACTGTATCCCATTAAATATTTTGTTTGTGAGTTGGGGGCAAAACTGGATCTCATGAGGCAAATGTGTAGGCAACACATGTTGGATGAATTCATTTAAAAATTTGTTGTGTGATAATCATGAGACCAATGTGCTTATCAATCCAAAAGAGCAAATGCTATGGAATTCTCACAAAATCTGTGGCTATCAAGACATAGTTGACACACATTGTAAACTCTCCACATTCATTCTCAAAAACCCACCTGAGAATAGTAACAGTGGTATAGGAAAGAAAGAAAAACAGAAAATGAAAATGGCTCCATATCCGGCAGTGAGACCCTACATCTACCACCACCATCAAATGCAATCAGTCTTCCCCTCACATGCTGCAATGACAACTGGCGAGAGGATACAACTGAGGAAGTGTAGAGCCAAAGGATGTGTGAAATCAATGACTATGCAGAAGTTCTGACCCTCACTGGTGATTTAGAAAGAACTGTAGAAGACCATGTGAATATCCTGTTTGATTTTGTTAAGAAGTGGAAAGAAGAGGGAATTGACTTATCTAAGATGACAAAGAAGTTGTTGCTGAAGAAGAGATGCTAGGTATAAAAGCTACAGACCACTTATTCTGACTGAAGTTCTTTTGAGTAAGATTATGAACAAACTAAGCTCAGCAATACCTTCTTCAAGGTGGGGAATGTGTGGTATGAATGCATCTAGCTCAGGTCATCTCCAAGATTTCACACATTTTGAAGGAGATGTATGATGTTGACCTTTTAGAGAAGGAGGTTATCATGAGTTTATCAGAAAAGGTCTCTAAAAAGTACATTTCAAAAGAACTTGCCAAGGAGATTTGTGTCAAAGAAGAGCCATTGATAAAATTGTTGAAGGAGGAAGAAGAAGAATCTTGTAGTGGTGAAGGAGATGAAGATAAGAACACTGAAGTAGGGGAAAATCTCCCATAAAAATGTTCAGGATCTGTTGGTTTTACTGCTGAATCCTACAAAACATTCACAGAAGATCTAATACCAATTATTCTTAAACTATTTTTAAAAATCTAAATGGAAGAAATCCTGATACCAAAACCAAAGGTTATGGTTTTAGATATGAAATATTCTTCCAGAACCTCATACATTTGGAAAGTAACTGGATCATGGGGGCACCATACTCAGTAGATTAGTCCACTGATGAGTTTGTAGCTAATTTGCTGATAGGAGGTGGAGCCTGATTAGAGGTGGGTCCCTGAGGGTGTACTTGGAAAGAGTGTATCTCTTGGCCTCTCCCTTCTCTCTTGGAATCTGGGCTACCATCGATGAGCAGCTTCTACCATGCCATTTCTGGCTTGGAGCCTGCCAACCCTGGATTGAAACCGTGAGCTAAAAGAAACTGCTCCTCCTTTAAACTGACATGTTGAATATTATGTCTCAGTAAAAGTAACTATGAGAAAATAACTAAGACACCAGACAAAGATACAAAAAAAAAATTATGTAGCCATATCCCTGAGGAACACAGATGCAAAAATTCTCAATAAAATCCTAGTAAACTAAATTCAATAGTAAAACAAAGAGATCATATACCATGATCAAGTAGAATTTATCCCAGGGGTGCTAGGGTGGATTGACACATGCAAATCAATAAATGTGATACAGCACAATAGGATAAAAGACAAAAATCTTATTATCTTTTCATTAGATCCAGAAAAAGCATTAGATAAGATTCAACATCCTTTCATGGTAAAAAAAAAAAAACTATAAAAACATTAGATGTAGAAGGAATAAATCTCAAAACAGTAAAGACTACACAAGATAGCCAACATCATACTAAATGGGGGAAAATTGAAAGCATTTCTTCTAAATTTGGAACAACACAAGGTGGTCTACTTTCACCACTCTTATCTAATATAGTATAGGGAGACTTAGCAAAAGCAGCCAGGAAACAGAAAAAAAAAAATGAAGGTCATCTACATTGGAAAATGAAAAGTGAAATTATTCATGTTTACAGATGACATGATTTTGTACATAAAACAACTAAATGATCCATAAAAAAAGGGTTAAGACTTAAAACCAATGCAGTAATGTCACAGATACAAAATCAGCATGCAAAAATGGTAACATTTTTATTAACAAATTGGCCCCAGTTTTGTACATGCTTCTTTTCAGGACAATCTGCACCCCTGTCCCCATGACTTTGCTGACTGCAGCCTACATGACCCCTCTAAGACAGCAGAATACTAAAAAATTAGACACATAAATAAATAGAATAAAATAGAGAACTCAGAAATGAATTCACATATGTACACTCAATTAATTTTTTTATTTTGAAGAGAATAAAACCAAATGAAATAAGCAAAACATAATAAGTCAATTCAAATAAAACAATGAACATGGTACATGACTTCAAAACAAAATAAAAGGAAATCAATAATGGCTACCATAATGCCTCTTGTTATCTTCAAAATAACTGCCCATACCATCAAGCATAATAAAATCAGAACAGAATAAAACCAATAAAAACAAAACAATGAAAGCAATACAGGACTTCAAAACAAGATAATAGTAAAACAACAGTGGCTACCATAATGCCTCTTGTTATTTTCAAAGTAGTTGCCTATGCCATCAACATAATAAAATCAAACAAAACAAAATAGAATAAAATCAACTGAAACAGAACAATGAAAGCAATACAGGGTTTCAAAAGAAGATAATAGGAAATCAATAATGGCTACCATAATATATTTTGTTATCTTTGAAATAGCTGTCCATGCCATCAAATATAATACAATTAGACATACTGAAACAGAATAAAACCAAACTAAACAGAACAATGAAAACAATACAGTTTCAAACCATGATGATAGATTAACAATGGCCACTACCTTCCTTTTTCAGACATTTCCTCCCCTTTCATCTTCACAATATGTATCATGCATTTTGGATCCCACTAACTCCTTTAGTTTGTTATACTAGGGAGACAACACAAAATTCGCCCATGTAACTGAACCATTTCACTCATGAGCATGATCTTTAGTTGCATCCATCTAACTACAAGAGCCTTGAGGTTATCTTCTTTATAGCTGAGTAGGTTTCCATTGTATAAAAATGCCATGTCTTTCTTATTCGTTCTGAAGTTGAATATACCCCTACTTTTTTTCTAGCTCCCTGTCACTAGAGCATTGTTCTCTCTCCTTTGACTTTCAGTCTATGAATTTTCTATATGTTTCTTGTATAAAGCACATTGATGAATCCTGTCTCCTGATCCACTCTGCCTGTGTTTCTTTCTATTGGTGAATCGAGGCCATCTACATTAATGGTTATGGCCAACATGCACTGGCTCGTCTCTGCCATGCTATTTTTCTGCCATTGGCTCCCTACTTCTCCCCTCCATTCAGTTGTCTGCTCCACTCCGTGATCTCCCTCTGCTGCTATTCCTGTGACCATGGTCATTTTTATCTCTCTCTAGAATGTCCTTTAGTATTCTTTGTAGGGGTGGTTTGGTGGTCATGAATTCCTTGAGTTGTTCTTTGTCATGGAAGTATCTTGTTTCTCCATTAATTTCGAGAGAAAGTTTTGCAGGGTACATTAATCTGGGTTGGAAGTTGTTTTCTTTAAGGACTTGCAATACTTCTCTCCAGCCTCTTCTTGACTTGATTGTTTGTGTTGAGAAGTCTGTCGTGATTCTGATGGGTTTTCCTCACTCAATTAATTTTTATAAAAATGCCAAGGACATGCACTGTGAAAAAGATTGTATCTTCAATAATTAGTGTTTTAAAAATTAGATATCAACATGCAGAAGAATGAAATTGCATTCCATTTCACTCTGTAGGCAAAACTCAACTCAAAATGAATTGGAGACTTAAATATAAGACCAGAAACAATGACATTAATAGAAGAAAACATGGACAAAACATTATCTTCCATACCATCTAGGAAGCAAAAAGAAAACGAGATCCAGAGCAAATAATATACCTCCAAATATATGTCGCCACGAGACCCCCACCTAATAGCTCATTCAGCTGTGTACTCATTAATAGATTAATTCATTGATGAGGTTAGCACCTTTGTGTTTTAATCAGCTTCTGACATTGGTCTGGGCAATAAATTTTTGAATTTGACCTTAAAAGTGTGACCCACAAAAGTAAGAATATACAAATGAGATTGCATTGAACTAAAAATCATTTGCATAGCAAAGGCAAAAACAGCTTGAAGATACAACCTACAGTTTTGGAGAAGATATTTGTAAGCCAGACATCTAATTAGGGGTTATTATCCAAAATATATATTACTCAAACAACTCACTAGAAATAAAAATTTTTTTAAAAATTTAAACATGAGCAAGGAGAGGCCAGAACTATATGTAGCTTGATGGTACAGTGCTTATCTAGTATATGTGAGTCCATTTGTTGGATTCCCAGCTCCACCAAAAGAATAAGAAGAATGTGGAAGACCAAGGAAACTAAACAGATTTCTCAGAAGAATACACACCAATAGCAAAAAAAATATATAAGAAGTCTCAGCATTATTAATTCCAGGGAAATGTAAATTACAATCACAATAATATTTCATACCTTTTAGAATGACTATTTTAATGAAGACAAAAGATAACAAGCATTGTTGGAGAGGTGGGGAAGAGAAATGCTTGTGCATTGTTGATGGAAAAACAAATTAGTGCAGACATTATCCAAAATTCAAAAAACCAAAGTAAATCACCATATGATCAACAAACGCTACTTATGAGTACTTGTTCAAAGATTTAAAATCAGTTTGTCTGCAGTCCTGTTTATAATTGTCAAGTAATGAAACCAACCTACATGTATTAACAGATGAATGGATAAAGAAGATATGAAACATATACACAATACCCTTCAAAAAGAAAAAAATTGTAATTTGGGAAAACATGTATAGAATTAGAGAACACATGCTAAGCAAAATAAACCAAGGGTGGAGGGAAAAATACTTTATGCTCTTATTTATATGTGAAAATAGAATAAACTAATAGCAGAGAGCTCAAGCAGTAACTTCAGAGGCTGAACGGTGGGTAGAAATGGGAGATCGTGGTCAAAGGGTACTGCATTAGACAGAGAAGTAAATTTTGTTTTGTTTTGAGGTCTGTGGCATAGGTGGTGATATAGTTGATAATAGTGTGTTGTGCATTTCAAAATTGCTGAGAGCAAATTTCGGGTATTCTCACTACACAAAATGATAGGCCTTTGAGATAAAGGACGTGTTAATTAGTTTATTAAATTATTGCACATTATAATCACAAACCATAACATCACTTCATAACCCATAAATACAAGCAATTATACACTACCAATTTACTATACAAGAAAAAAATGAAAAAATTTTCTTAACAAGGGCTTAAATTCTTTGGTAAGTATGGAAATTTGAAGGCATTAATCTATCAAAAAATGTTACACAGAATAGTTACAATCTAAATCTCTAACACACATAGTGTAAGCAACAGGCTAAAACACTGTGGGGTCGACCTTATTTCCTATGGATTTTACCTAATTATAACCAGTTCACACAGTAGTCATAAGGTAAAATTAGGCAAATAGATTTTCAAATTTTGAATTTTGAAACTCTGGTTCTTGAGTAAAAGCAGAGAATAATGGGCAGGAATAAGTAGATTTACATCTTTAGGAGGAATTTTCTGAAGGGTCCTCAAGCGACTCTTCGAGGTTGTTCAAGACCTAGCCTAAGATAAGTCCTGCATATGTCTTGGTATCTGTCCAAGATTGTGTTTGTACTCATGGATTTTGTAAAGGCTGAAGGCCTTTTGTGGAAAAAAAAAAACCTTAAATCCTGTGAAAAACACAAGAAAGAACATGCAGGCAAGACAGAGCAAGTTTCTCCCTTGTCCTGGAGTTTGGATTGGCAGTTGATGAAGCCACAGGGTGGGAAGGCCTGAGAGCAGTGGAGCCCCTGCCTGGCAGGTCCACGCCCTGGGTGGGGAGTTGGCTGGAGTAAAAACCGAACATGTAATTTCACAGAAACTAACTCTGCTTTGTGACCACCCTAGTACATACCACACCATACCTCACCATTCCGTACCATACCATACCATTCTATACCATACCATTCCATTCCATACCATTCCATACCATACCATACCATTCTATACCATACCATTCCATTCCATACCATTCCATACCATACCATACCATTCTATACCATACCATTCCATACCATACTATTCCATACCATACGTACATACCTTCATGTCCCACCATACAGGACTGAGCTGCTTCTTCCTTATCTCACTGAGGACTGAGCAAACCTGGAGCCAAGACAAATGACCTGGATCTGCCTCCTCGTGAGCACAGGCTCAGCTTGGAGATCCCCAAGACAGTGACTTGCAAATGCATTGTTTTCAGGTGAATGGGTCAAGGGGTTCAGGGGCAGTTGGAGCAGTGATAACCTGGGAAGTCTCCACATTAACAAGGCCAGCAGCAAACAGCTGCCTAGGCTGATCTGTAATCTTGGACCTACGTAAAACTTGAGGGCTCCCCTAGGTATGGAAGTAGGAAGGTAGGTTCAGGGAAGGACTTTCCACAGTGGAGGCAGGTGTGGAACCAATGCAGTTACAGAATAAGTACTAGCATGACCTCATCCAGACACCCAAGCAGCTAAGGCTTGAGCTTACAGTGCTTCCAGCTTCCCTTTATTTGACTCCTGTGAATCAGCTGCTGTTTTTATCAACTGTCATTAAGGCCACTTGAAGCTCACAGGTGGAAACAACATGCGAGCTGCTTTTGCCAAGAAGGTCACAAGGCACCTTTGAATCTAGTTTTCTTTCTCTTTCTGTGGAGATTCTTCCTTCCTATCTTGATTTCACACTCCTGCCTGGTATTTCTCAAGATGTTTTTGTCCCTTTTGTGTTTCTTCATATGCAAACTATGTGTCTCCTAGGTGCAGCTGGGGGAGTCATTCTTCAGATGACCACACTTGGCCTCATACTGACTTCATGGCTTCACCTGTTTGTAGGGTACTCAGGCTGGCTCTTTGAGCTCAAAAGGATCAAAATGTAACTAATTTGGTAGCTGTAGCCTAACACTCCAGAATCCAGGCACAGGCCACCAAAACCAGAGAAAAGAGGGAGATTCCTGTCCCCAAGAAGTTTCCCTTAGGCTGAGACCAGAACTTTAGTCTCTGCAGGTCCAACTAATAGACTTAAAAAGCTGCCATTCTTGTCAAAGGATTACAAACAGAGAAAGGAAAGTTACCAGATGGGACAGAACCCTGAAATCTGTCTCACAATCTTGCATGGTTTATATCTAGATGTCTCCCCAAAGACTCATAGATGGGCTTTGGGGAGGTGACTGGGCCATGGGTGTGATCACTGATGGGTTTGCATCTGGCTGTCATGTTGGGATGTAAAGCCTGGTGGGAAGAGGTGGGTCACAGCGGGCATGGCTTACTGCTTCCTGGTATGGCATGAGCTGTGTCTCCTCTGCTATGCCCTTCTGTCATGCCACCCTGCTTTGGAGACAACCAACCATGGACTGAAACTCCTATAAACTGTGAGCCAAAATAAGCCCCTCCTTCTTTTACCTGTGAGTGTCAGGTATTTTGTCCCAGCAATGGAAAAGTAATTAAGACACAAACAAACAAAGCCAGCCATCTGTCAGCAAAAGGCTCAGAAAATGAGCTATAGAAGAAAAGTGAAAAGAGCAGAAAAGGCGCAGGCTGGCAGGAGATGGAAGAGAGAGCAAACTGGGGGAAGTAGGAGGGAAGCAGGGGAAGAGAAAGAGAGGTAGGCATAGAGGCAAGTGCTATACAAGGAGAATTCAGAAATCTAATATGAATGACAAGACTTCTGCAGTGTCTGCTGTCACAGGATGAATATGGTAGGTCCATTCATTCATATAATTCCTGAGGCATTTACAGACTTTTGTAGAAACATGAATTTTACAAATTCCAAGCTAAGCCATGACCTAAATAAAACTCCTCCTGCTCATGAAAGGAATAGCTCTGTGCAGGAGAGCAGTGGTAAATTTTTTAGTGAGACCATGACACCACAAAATAGCCATTGGAAGCGGGTTGATTTGATCCATTGTCTCACCCATAGCTGATCCAGAATGCCTGTATCACTACACATTTATTAATTTGAAATTTAACTGTCACTGTACTTAAATAATACATTGACAGTCCACCTATTAGTAGTCTGGTCTAGGATGGAACAGAGCACTACCTGAAACCAATATGTGTGTTTATTCAAATGTTTCCCTGTGTGTCAGCTGTGTAAGTTTCTCATATTGTCGAAGGGCAAGTCCATGACCTCTTAGAAACTGTAGGCAGAGGCTGATACACCAGGGATACAAAACTGATGTTGGGAAAATCCTAGCCCCAGAGAGAAATATGTACCTTTCCATACCACCCCTTACATTTGGGGGGATCCTGGAGCCCATACATATACTAGACCCTCTAACTCTTAGTTTTTATTAGCAGCTTCAGATTGACCTGTTTCTTAAAGTGACTTTCATTGGAAGGATTCCCTATCTTCCTATCCCCACAGTCACTTCCTTTAGCAAGTACTACTTGGCTGTCTTCAGCCCTAGTGGTCACCACCAACAGGGCCCTGTGACCCTCAGCCACACTTCACATTTGCTGATGGATAAGTCATATCAGTCAATTACAATACCCATTTTGTCCCCAAGACTACTTTTGACCATTTTCCTTTGTGCATATTAGAAGTCTCATGAGGACACTAAAGTCTATATAAACCAAATGTCACTCTTATACTTGTAGGGTCAGCAGGTAACACAAATGATGGGAGAGACTGTGGATGCAGAAAGCTGAGGTCAGACACTAGACACAGTGGAGACTGAGTCAAACAAGAGCCTATACCCTGTCTTAAGAAAACTCAGCTTGAACCAACTGTCACCATGTGGAAACAAACCAGGGTCTACTTGTTGCAGATTATTTGATTTTGCAGAAAGGTTTCAATTTATATTATGCTTAAAACTAATTTAATACTATACATTGTATGTGAATACACACACACATATATCCAAGTTATGAACTAACATTATGAGGTTAAGTGAAACTCTAATGCAATACCAGGTTGTGTCAACAGGAGATTGACTTGAACATCTGTGATGGACAGCAGCAGTGAGATTATGACTCTCCAACTCTTGTTCTGTTGCAATGAGCAGCATAGGTGGAAGCTATATAATACTGTTTTTTTTTTCTCTCCCCTAGTGACATAGGAAAAGGAAAGATGAAGAATCAGTAGTGCATTTTAAGGACAACAATGCATTTTAAGGACATCCCAATGAGGCTAGGTAATTGTCAGCTGAATTCTGATTCTAAAATAATAGGCAGCCTCAAAGAAAATAAATGTATGTCTTGGACCCAGGGAGTCTTATGGGTCTCAAATCTTTTGTTGTAGGTGATGTTGGAGGTGGGGAGGTTTCAAAGTGAAAATATGAATTGGATCCCAGCCAAAAAGTGAATTTTATACAAAGATGACAGGAAGAGTTATGTTTACATGTTATAGGTTAATGACATTGTGCTTTTCCCAAATGATTCCTGTATCTTTGGACCTATCAAAAACCTTCTCTGTAAGACTTTAATTCACCACCTCCCAAGAAGTGTGCTTGGACTCCAGTTCTATGAGTGAAATTGCTAAGACACGAGTCCTCTCAGTCCTCAGAACTGTCTGGTGGTCATGCAACAGCCAAGTTCTGGAATCTGCCACCTCTGACCACAGGCAGCCTAATCTGTGTACCCCAGGGCACCATACAAATATCATGCTCAATATGTACAATCAGGAAAAGATGAGAAATGCTGTGTCATCCAGCAAAGCTCTTGAAACTCTGAAGGGAAGACAGTGGAGGATGAAGAAATGAAGACAAGAGTCAGGATGCAGAAAGCTGAGGTCAGGTGGAACCCCTCTCCTGTTGGGAGAAAGGAATGCCCAACAACTGCAGTGCATTTATTCATGCAATCTGCATAAGAGGATGTTTAAGGAGGGAAAGGGGAGGGTAAGATCTGTAACAGGAAGAATATGCAATCTTCTGCAGAGCAGTATGACTTGGTGCATGCCTTGGTGGTTTCATGGAGGAATTGTCTATATTATCTCAAGTGAAGGCCAAGTCACTTTGTGTGTCAGCTCCCTAAGCTGTGTATACTTCTCATGGGGCCCTGCCAAACTCATGAGAAGCAGTAACCTTGTCCTAAGATACCCAAGGTACAGACAGTTGCACTCAACATATCCGCCTTTACTATTTTGTAGTTGAAGCTTTTGACGATGTTGTCTTAAGACAAGGGCAACAATTTGCCTTTGGAAGATTTTACAAAGGACAAGAAAATCATTAGGATAATAATAACTCCAATGCTACAGTACATCTGCAAGGTATGAGCACATTCAATGCACCATGAGACCAGAAACAATCAACTGTCATAGCTGTATGAAAACTTTTATTTCTCAATTTAGCTTTGCACCAAAGCATCTTTAAATCAGAAAACCTTATTATCCTATCTACAGAAAACTTAACCTTTTATGATGACCAATGCAAACATATCACAACAATATATTTTTAGCAACATTTTTTGGGTGTCTCCCACAAGGCTACAGAGATCACTGGGGCTTCCCATTAATGAACAAGAACTGGAGAATTATTTCCAGGCAGCTGCTTTTTTATTCATCAATTGGAGTCCTGTCCAACAGTTTCTCCCCGCCCTAAGGAATTTTTGTTTAATTATCTTAACAACTTTTTGATTACTTTTGAGAACCCAATCATAACACCTAAGACATTATTTTTGAACACTGTGAGATTCTCAAATCATAATACTTAAACAATAATAGGCTTTACATTTATACAACCAATTTTAACAACATTTTGAACAGCTGGCAACCTGGGCAGAAGCACATCTTTAATTTTGATGGCATTTATGTGTAAGCCAAATTAAATTACAGACAAGTGCTTCAAAAATCCAAAAACGCAAAAATTTGTTGAGCTGTTTACAGATTGTACAGACAGATAAATACACAATCTGCTTACAGAATTATAGCATATTCAAATATATTTTTGACAAAATTAAGTTATAACTCTTACAATTTTTAGAGTTTTGTAATTATAAATAGACAAGTCAGAATTTTTTGGTCAATCAGCAGAGATCTCTTACAAAAAGAATTTGGAAGGAATAAAAACCTTTTATCTGTAATTAATATATATTTTTGTATTTTATTTTGTCTTAAGAATACTGGCAATTTCATATCCCTTTTCTTTGTGTAGCCCCCAGCTGTTATCTCTATGCACTCTATCACCTACTCAGACCTTCTTTTCTTCTAAAAGCATTCTTTTTGTAAGACTTAATATAATTTGGGTTAATATTATCACTTATCCAGTCTCACTTTGCTGGTGCCTCTGATTTGTCTTTTGTTGAGGCTTCATCCCAACCCCTTGCTCCTGGATTGCTATTATTATGGCTAAACAGTTTTTTGCTGGCAGCTAGTGCTGCAGCCATTTGTGATGCAAAAGCAGGGACCCTGTGTGTTCAGAAAAAGTGTGGGTGTGGTGCACTCTGGGCTGATTGAGGCTCAGGAAAGGTGAACCATGACTGTCCATCAGCTCTGGGACAAAGGTGCAGTTGCCACTGGGTACCCTGAGCCAGAGTGCACACCCCATATTCTCTGCTGTGGCTGACACAACACAAAGCAGGCATTTGGATTCCTCCTACCTCCCTTGTATGGGCCAGGTTCCAGGCTCTGTGGAGCTCTTTGGTTCCCTCTCCCACCTGTGGGCCTGTGAGAAGTGGAGAGAGGAATGGAAAGCAGCAGTTTCTCCCTGTTGAATAACCCTTTAAAAGTCTATAGGGGTCTAGATAAATTTGGGCTGGTTTGCTTTTCTTCTAGCCTTGCTCTAAACTGCTTTCCCACATTCTCCAAAGTATGTAAATTTACAGTTCCTTCTTCTGAAAACCAGGGAGAGGTCTCTTGAACAAAAGTGAGAAATTTTGCCAATTGTATAATATTTACATTTGATCCTTTTGCTTTCAATAATGCAGCAAACATCTCTATGTACAACTATTGTAGTGAGTCAAGTGAGCCTATTTTTGCCCCATGTTTTACACCTGAGGTATCCCCTCATCTGCTAAAGGACAAGTTTCCTTGTGCTCCAGTTCCTGTTTAGGCACCAAAATGCCACATCCAGCACAGCTCTTGAAACTCTGCAGGGAGGATGGTGGAGGATGAAGAAATGAAGACAAGAGTCAAGATGCAAGAAAAGGACTACACAGCAACTGCAGTGCATTTATTTATAAAGTCAGCAGTAGAGGATGTTTAAGGAGAACCCAAGGGGAGGGCAAGATCCAGAACAAGAAGAATATCTAATCTCCAGTAGAACAGCATGCCTTGGTACACACCTTGATGTTTCATGGAGGACAAGGAAGTATCTATATTATGTCAAGTGAAGGTCAAGTCACTATATGCATCAGCTCTCTGAGCTGCGTACACTTCTTACGGTGCCCTGCCAAACTCAGGAAAAGCAGTGAGCCTGTCCTAGTTACCCAAGGTACAAACAGCTTCACTCCCAACACAGAAAATACTGCAAACTCATCTGTTGGCAGGGTTCTTCATGGCTGGGTTTTCCTTAGAAGGCCTTTACCCATGTTGAAGACATGAGCTCAGATCTCTCCTGCGCACCAGAAATGAAGCACTTGTTTCCTAACTGCTGGAATTGCTGGCAGCTGAGAGCTCTCAGTCAATTCCTTCAATACAGTTCAAGCTCCTTTAAAAAGAAGCAGTTCATTTAAATCCACTGTCTTTCTAAAGACACTTCACATGCTAAAGCTATTCAATGATGAGGTACACATACCCCCTCTACACTCCAATTTCCGATGCTAGTCAAGCCGTAAGAGGCTTTCCAGCTCCCTATCTCCTATAAATTTGGCTGACCCTTCTGTTTCAGTGTATGACAATTTCATTCCCTTTCTGCCCAATCCTGCTTTTTTTTTTTTTTTTTTTTTTTTTTTTTTTTTTTTTTTTTTTTTTTTTTGCTTTCTACAGATCTTGATCTCAGGAGCACATCCAACAATTTTCCTGCATGCAAATCTCCATCTCAGATTCAGCCTCACAGAACTGACCTGAGACAACCTCCTGATTCAATATCCTTCCTGTAAAACTCATCCCCTCTGGCAGCATGTAGAAACATAACTAAGCATGGCCTGGTTTCTCAGATGAATCTCATTTCAACATCCACTTCCCACATAGGTCATTAAGGTCTTAGTTCTTTCTAAATCTTTTTTTTCATGTAGGTCATGGGGTCTGTCCTGTTTTTGCCATAGTACTCGACTTCTTCAGTAAGATATAGGGGATAAGTTTTACTCAGTGAGGAAGAGAAATAAATCCACCAAAGGCAAATAAAACTTCCTGCTCTAAAATCCTCCCTTGCATCCCACGCTCATCAGCTGCTGCTGTCCAGAGATTAAGGATTGGATTGTTCATGCTAACGTCCCTATTAAATAATATGATAATAATCATTAGCACCACCAATTGTGAACTTGAAATATAAAGTTCCACACTAAAAGGTTTTTCTAATGTATTACCTTTACCTTTCCAACTAACCCAATGAGGAAAGTATTATAAATTTTTTTCTATTGAAGAATAGTGTCGGAAGCCATGCATTCTGGAGCTGGGATTAAAGGTCAGGTCTTTCTTCAAAACCCAATCTTGTTCTTCTGCACAACTTTACTTATCCTTCATTCTTCCCAGCTTTGCAGTTCAAAGTTATCTTTGGAAGGAAAGCTCCCTGCAGGCAGATTTTTGTCTTCTTTTGTGTGCCAATGCCCACAACAGTAGCCGGCAGGTGGCAGATGTTTAACTAGCTGTTTGGATGAATGACTGGATGAAGGAATGAGGCATGATGACATAATCCTGCCAGAGTGGCCCCCCTCCATGCTGAGGAATATGTCTGAACTCATCATTTTGAGCAGGAGCCAGGCCATGCAGTACTTTTGTGCAAATCAGAAAAGAGACCCTGACTCAGAGGTGAGG
>RJWT010022997.1:0-16975 GCA_004365215.1 Cuniculus paca | reverse complement strand
GTCTCAGGTTGGGTGGCAGCAAGGCCATACCTTGGTGTCTTACCGGCAACCTCTGTGGGCCTGGGGAGCCACCTGGGCTGACCTTCTCTGGGAGCAAGGCCTCAGTGATCTTTCCTGTCCCCATCTGTGTCTGTGCCTCTCCGTGTCTCTGGGCCCCTCTACGCCCCTGCTCTCTCTGTCCCTGTCTCTACCCCTCCAACTCTGTGCCTCCCAATTCTGTCCTCTCTGAGTTTGTACCACTCTCTTTCATGTCCCCTTTGTCCTTACCCCGTGGTCTCCTGGTGGCCTGTCTTCCCTGTCACCCCACTCTGCCCTCTTTCCTCTGGTTTGTGTCTTTGCTCTGTCCCTCCTCCTCTCCTTTTCTGTCCCTGTCTTCCCATCTCCATCACTCTGTCTCCATCTCTGACTCTCGGTCTCCCTGACTCTCTCTCTCTCTCTCTCCATCTCTCTGTCTCCCTCTCCCCATGTCTCCCTGCTGGCCCCTTTCCTACCCCACTGTCCCCTCCATCCCTGTCCCTGTCCTCTCCTCCCGTTGGTCACAGGTGGGCTCCTTCTTCATGATCAACCTGTGCCTCGTTGTCATAGCGACCCAGTTCTCGGAGACCAAACAGCGGGAGCACCGGCTGATGCTGGAGCAGCGGCAGCGCTACCTGTCCTCCAGCACGGTGGCCAGCTATGCCGAGCCCGGGGACTGCTACGAGGAGATCTTTCAGTACGTCTGCCACATCCTGCGCAAGGCCAAGCGTCGAGCCCTGGGCCTTTACCAGGTCCTGCAGAGCAGGCGCCAGGCCCTGGACCCGGGGACACCAGCCCCTGCGAAGGAGCCCAGGCACTACAGTAAGTGGCCCACTGGGGCGCTGCCACCTGGGGACTCAATGGGTCACACCTGCCTAGCACGAGAGAGGCGTCTGTCGGGCTGAGAATCCCAGGTCTCCGTTTCAGCCTCAAGTGCCCCCCACCTCCCTGCTTCTTTGTCCCTATTCTCTGCCTGGCTGGCCCTGGGGCTGGGCCACTCAGTGCTGGTCCAGGGGGAATTCCGTTCCCATCCACCTGTGTGCAGACACCAGCTCTGCCCCAGGTGCCACACTCGTGAGAAGTGACATAAGATCTGCCCTTGGTCTTGTAAAACTGAGCTGCATCACCCACACAGCCTGTGTCACCCGAGTCTGGCTCCTGCTGCTGTCCCTGCTTATCAGCATGCCTGAGCAATGACATGGGCACCTGGCATGGGGATGGTGGCCTGCCCTACAGAAGTGTGGCATGCTGGGGACACTTGCACCGGTGCTCTGTCCTGCCTGGCGGCCATTTCTCATGCTAGAATACTGTGATCTTAGCCGAAAGGGCTGTGTCCCTTTCCTGAGTTCTTTTGTTCCAGGAAACTGTCCTGGAAGGGCAGACTGCGTACCAGAGCTCCAATTTCCACTGCATGTGTCTGCGCATGTGCACATGCATGTGTGTGTGTGTGTGTGCCTGTGTGTGTGTGTGTGTAGTACAGGTGGGTGGAACCCAGGGCCTTGCATCTGGTAGACAAACGCTCTACCATGAAGCTCACCCCCAACCCTCATCCGGTTTTCAAATGGGAAAACTAGAGCCCAAGGAGACAAGGAGTCACTTAAAGTGGTGCGATGTGTAGATGACGAAGCTCAGTCGCGTGATGTGTCTGCCCCTAGCTGCCCTAGGAAGGGGTCTGCCCCCGCCTGTTTCCTCCCAGACGGTGGTGAGGAGTTGGTAGGCACAGACGTTGTCCCCTGTGTGCCCTTCCCTGTGTGACCTTGAACACGGCGGCCCCTCTGCAGGCCTCTGTCCCCTCTGTGGAGTAGGACTCAGGACCCACCAGTGTTTGGCTATGAGCCGTGGGCTTAATGCCCTGGGCTCCTGGAGAAGCCTGCGCTCCCAGCTTTCTTCTCCTGGAGGAAGGGTCCTGATGCCGGCCATCCAGGTGTGGCTTTGGAGCAGGCTGCTGGTGGCCCATGGGCTGGCAGGGCACGTGGATGGGTGAGCTGGAGGCTGGGTAAGGCTGGCGCTGCCTTCCGGTGGAGTGCGGGGCTTCCTGCTGCTGCCCACCCCCTCTGGCTAGAACTGGGGAGGGGGGCCCAGGGGCTTCCAGAGGGAGGTCTTGTCCCATCCCAGGCCTCCTGATCTCCTCTTGTCCCCTTGTCCTGGGCAGGGCTTGGACCTGTCCTCTGGGGGCTGTAGTGGGAGGATCCTTCCCTGATGCTGTGTCCAGAGCCACATCTGGGACTAGTTTGACAGAAAATGTGCAAATGGAGGCTTTTCTTTCCCTTTCGTGTTACTTGGATTTTTTTTGCTTATACAAGCAAAGCAGGTTTATGCTAGGAAAATATAGAAAAATGCAAAGAATCCAAACTAGCTGTGGAGGCCTCTTTGACCCTCTGAAATGACTTTCGGGTCACAGTGCTGGAGTCTGAGGCCAGCCCAGGCCTCCCAGATGGCTCCTGGGCCGGGAGGGGGATGAGCCTGCCAGCTGCAGAGGACCCTCCTGTAGCCTGGCAAGTAGTGCTCCCGGCCCTGCGTCTGCACAGTGTGGAAAAGCCCAGAGAGGGGAGCAACCTCCCCGGAAACACCAGGCTGCTTGGCCTGCAGCTACCCCAGGCTGATCCTGAGTCCTAGGGCGGGCTGGGCTTGTGTGACCATCGACGCTGGCCTCTGTTTGCTTTTCAGCGCTGTGCCCGAGACATAGCCCCCTGGACCCAGCGCCCCACATGCTGGTGCAGCCCATCTCTGCCATGCTGGCCTCCGATCCCACCAGCTGCCCGCATTGCCAGCACGAGACAGGCCAGCGGCCCTCGGGCCCGGGCAGCACTAACTCTGGCCAGGAGGGCTCGGGCTCTGGTGGCTCCTGTGGTGATGAGGCCGAGGCTGATGGTGACGGACCCCGGAGCAGTGAGGACGGGGCATCCTCAGGCCTCGGGAAGGAGGACGAGGAGGAACAGGCGGATGGGGCTGCCCGGCTGTGTGGGGACGTGTGGCGGGAGACGCGAGCCAAGCTTCGGGGCATCGTGGACAGCAAGTACTTCAATCGAGGCATCATGATGGCCATCCTGGTGAACACCGTCAGCATGGGCATCGAGCACCACGAGCAGGCCAGTGCTGTGGGTCGCCAGCTCGGGCAGGGTGGCATGGGGTGGGCTCAGGGGCCCAGGCTGGGCCACCCCGTTTGTCTGTCTTTGCTCCTGGCTGGGACTGGGCTTAACTTATCCACGTGTCCTCAGCATCCGGCCCAGAGCCGTGCTCAGAGCAGTCACTGATCCACGGCCCCACGGCCAGCCTGGGGCCTGGTCTGAGGCCACCTCCACCTGTGGCGTGACCGACACCAGGCAGGGTTCGGATTCCCACGTCCCTTGGTTTCCCTGCTGGGCCCTGTGGCGCCCGCCCGGTGGGGGCCACGCTCTCATTTCCCTGTTCATTAGCTTGCCGAGCACGGACTCCATTCAATTTACTTAAATGCAGCCCCTGGGGCTGCCACAGACACTTTGGTTGGAGCTGCTGGTTTGCCAGACTTTGAGGCTTAATTAAAAAGGTCCCTGGGGAGAGCAGTGGGGAGGTGCGCGGTGGGTGAAGCTGGAGAGACTGGTGGCCCAGACCTTTTCCTCCCCAGCCTCTGGCTTCCTGGCCTGGGTCTCCCAGGGAGGGCCCCTGGGGGGCAGCTTCTCTTAGGGTGCTGGCTTGAGTGTCGGAGCCCCCCCCACTACAGGAGGGCTGAGCCATATCCCTGCCAGTGGTGTCCTGGAGCCAGTCGGTGACAACCAATCATCTTACACTCTGGAATTTTGCAAGTGGTTATTAAACAGCTGGCAGCTTGACATTGGCTGTGGAGGAAGGATTTACACCACGGAAATTGGCAGATCATACAGATCAGGGCTGGTTTGCCCACACACTGCTGATTCCTGCCTTCGTGCACCCCCACCAAGGTGACCATGGACAGAGCAGCTTCTGCCATGCCTGCCATCCCGAGGGCCCTGTGCCCAAGCCTCCCCAGGTTCCCCCTTGACCCTGCCACGTGCCATCTGAGCAAGCCTTCTAACCCAGAATCTGACAGAGCCTCTTCCCTCTAGACAACAGGTGCCACGTGGCACTGAAGTTGGCTCTTACCGTGTGGCTTCACCAGGTCAGGAGAGGATCCTGCCCAGTGTTAGGGCCCACCCTGATGTCCTCACCTGACTGTGTGCCCACTCCTACTGTGTGTCACTCACTGAACACCTGCTGAGTGCCAACCTGGCATCCGAGTCCTCACAACCTCTCTCTGAGCAGGTGTTGTCTTAGTCACTCTTCCATCACTGAGACAAAACACCCAATATCCACAGCTTAAAGGTCAAAAAGTTTATTTTGGCCAGTGGTTTCAGAAGGTTCAGTCAGGGTCAGCTGGCACCAAGGCAGAAATGCCATGGCGGAAGGACCTGGCGAAGGAAGGATGCTCAGCCCACAGCAGCCAGGAAGCAGAGAGAGGAGGCAGGAGCCATTGATGAGAATCCACCCTCACAGGTCACGCTCCCAGTTATCTACCTCCTCTAAGCCAAACCCTAGCTCCTAGCAGCACACTGAGCTCCGTGCATGAGCGGATGAACTCATGGTCTAGTCGCTTTCCAAAAGCCCTGCCTCTGGGCTTATGAGATATTGGGGAACATTTTAGATCTAAGCTGTAACAGGTGTCATTTCCTGTCCTGCACACTTGGAAGGCCATTGCTCAGAAAGGCCACGCCCCTTGCCCAGTGTCTGAGTTCTGACCCTGATTCTGTTGACAGGCAGGGTGGCCCTAGGTGAGTCCCTGTGCATCCCTCCGCTGGTTGTAAATGGGCACAGGGCCCATGACACACAGGGGTAAATTTGTTAAGAAGCCTGGCACGTAGTAGGTGCCCAAAAATCAGTCATGGCTTGTGAATCTTTTGTTTGAGGCTTCTACCAGCAGCCCTGGGTGAGTTTACCATCCGGTGTCTGGAGTCTCAAAAAAAAATTAATTAAAGAAAAAATGAGGAGGAGGAAGCATTTTTAAAGTGTTCTTTTTAGAGCAGCTCCAAGTGGCAGCCATTGTGCGGCTGAGCTCCGCGCCGGGTCTGCCCCTGGGCCCACTGGTATTTTTGCTTCTCTTCCTCGGCTCCCAGACATTGCTCTGGCGGGAACTGATCCGCCTCCAAGTTTATTTTGAGCAACCCCTGCTGAGGTGTCGCCTTCAGAGAGAGGTGGCCCAGGGCTGCAGAGGGAAAGAAGGGAGAGGAGGAGAAAGCAAGTGAGCCGGTCACCCCTTGCCTGGCCACACCCCACACCCTGCATGGGCTGACGGGGACCCCTGTGCACCACTCTTGTGGGGGGACAGAGGGAGCTCATGGCATCAATAAAGTGGGGCTGGTCACTCTGTCTCCCTGGCCAACAGAAGCTCAGTTGTGGGTCTTCAGGGCAGTCACTGCTGCTCAGGACCTGAGGTTTGTCACTGGAGCTAACTTGCCCAATATCTAACTTGTACATGCTCTTCCTTGCAGGAGTGGGATGGAAGGGAATGAGGGTGAGGGGGTGAGGGTAGCAGCCAGGCAGGCCCGGTTTGCATTTCAGGAGGCTGGAGCTGGTGCTCAGGCCTGGAGACGGGGGACACACGACAGTCCATTGCTGTGTGGCTGGCAGTAGGGTCAGGTTGGCCTTGGCAGCTAATTCTTTCATTATCACCTGCTGTCAATGTCACAGCTCTGCCTTGTGTGCAGCCCTGGGGGGCAGGCAGGGTGGGCGACTCACCCTCACTGGTCAGATGGAGAAACTGAGGCTCTGCAAGGTGAAATGGGTCACCTAGGTGAGCAGCTGGCAGTGCTGGGCCCTGAGGTGCTGGGACAGTTATGGATGATCACACTGGAAGGAGGGGAATAGGTCAGGACGACACTGCTCCCTGGACAGTCTTGGCCTCAACTTCCCCTGTCCCAGGCTCATGGCTCCTCACTGGCTGGACAGGGCCAGCTGCAACCTCACCTGGGGTTGGGGCGTGGTCAAGGTGATGGACAAGAGACAGAGGGTTGGGCTGAGTAGGCAGCAGGGCAGGGAGCAGGGAGCCTCCCTGGGATAGGACTGGCCACAGTCCCCAGCAGTGGACTGCATTCTGTATCAGCGAGTGGTCTGAAGCCCACTTTCGGCTCCTTTCCCCAGGGCCTGTTGAGTCACTGCCAACCCAGGTCTAGGGTGACTCTGGGAAGAGGACCATGGGGTGGCTTAGTGGCTGACATTCCAGCCTGTGGGAGCCCAAGGGAGAGAGGCATCAACATGGGCTGTGGCCAGGAAAGGCTTCTAGGAGGTGGTGGCACTGGGGTTGGATCCTGAAGGATCACTCTGTTTCATCAGTGAGACGAGAGGCAGGCACTGGAGTGTAGATGATCTCCCCTCCCCTCACCTTGCAGGCCCTGAGCAAGAAGGGTGTACTGCGCAGACAGCGCAGGGGACCAGCATGGCCACTCCTCTACCAGGGCCCTTGGGGCTGGCTTTATCCTTAGGGCAGTTGGGAGCCATAGAGTGCTCCATAACAGGAGAGTGAGCTAGATTGGTGCCTTGCTGGCAAAGTGGGCAGCTAAAGGGGCTGTGGGGATGGGGTGCTGAGCTGGGTGGGAGGTGCCCCTGGGCCAGCTGGGAGACCCTGCTGAGCCTTACGTCTCTCCCGCAGAGTGGCCAGTGGTGGGGCTTTCTGGGGCCACCACACTGACGTCAGGCGGGGGCGCTGGCCCTGCCCCTCTGCCCTCCCACCTGTGGCTTAGCTTGGAGTTTTCTGTCCTTCAGCACCTGCTCTTCGCCCGGCGGGTCTTTGCCATCTCTGGTGGCCTCTCCACCACCTGCCTGCCTGCTCTTTTTGTGTCATTCACTTTCTGGCTCTCACGGTGTCTAGAGTTGTCTGTGTGTCCGTCTCTCTTCCAAGGCTCCCTCTGTCTCTCTCCCTCCATTGCTGCCTGTGTCTTCCCACACCGCCCTCCCCGACCTGTTCCCTGCCGTGTCTCTATTCATCAGTCTGTCTTCCTCCAGCCTGTCTTGCTCCCAGAAAAAACGCTCTCGGGAGTGATGGATGGTCCATTAGGAAAAGATTAACAGGTGTGCGCTGCCTGGAGAAACAGCTGTTGCAGGGGAGGAGGGAGGCGAGCAAGTGACCTTTCGGGGAGAGCGGTGGCCCTGCGCTGATCGCTGATCGAGGAAGCGTGTGTGGCGGAGAGCCAGGCGAGCGCCGTCCCCGACTGTCAGCGTCCACCGTTTTCATCTCCGTGGACACAGTCTGGGTGGGCTGGGAAATTGGCGGCTCGGAGCAGCACCTGAGCCCTCCCCACTGAGGCCCCTCTCGGGGTCCCGCTCCCTTTGGGAGTGCTTTGTGAGTCAAATGTAATTACAGATGGAAATGGGGCTTTCTCCTTTATCTGGCTTGAGAGGAGCTGGCAGTTTTATTAGATCTCCCAGGCACTACGTGGCAAGCTGGTGGTTGGGTTATTTTATTTTTTTCTTCTCCTTTTAAGTCACATGGAATCAAAGTCAGACCCTTGAGGCTCGCTGTTGCTCAGTGAAGGGACTGGAGGGTGCTGATGGATAGGAGGTGGCCAGCCATGACCCCCCTCTCTCTTTCCTGTTGCGGGCTTTCTTCTTAGCTCTTAGGTCTCTGCTGAGATGTTCCTTCCTCCAGGAGTCCTCTGGGCCCCACTGCCAGTGTCCCCCAAACCACCCTCAGCTTCCCTGGTGTTGGCAGGCACTGGGTGGCTTGTTAGTGTGGCCTGTGGGACTTTGCCACCCTAAGGTGAACTTCTCCATCACAGCTGCCAGCACATGGCAGGTACTCGGGAGATCTGTGGAAATCCTACAGGAATGAATGAATGCGTGGAGGCATGAGTTGGGGTGCAGTTTCAGGGGTGATGCAATGGGACAGCACTTGGGAGTCTAGGGTGGATCAGTGCCCTGCCCTGTACACTCTTCGCTGGGCCCCAAGGGAGCTGCAGAGGGGAGACAGAGGATGAGCCTCGTGGGGCCTTAGCAAGGACTGGGAATGGATGTGGGCGCACGTCCACGCTGGATTGATGGATAAGGAAACGAAGGCTCAGAGGTGGGGGAAAGTGACTTGTCCAGGGTCACACAGCCACTTAGCATCTAAACCAAGCCTAGAGCCTCCTCACCCTGCTGTGGCTGATACGTGGCCTGGTCCCAACAGCTCCAGGGGCACAGGGAGGTCTGTGGCTGGGTTGGGCAAGGGCGGCTGGTGACCCTTTGAGAAGCCAGTGATTTTTGTCCTTGTGGGGCTTCGTGTCCTCTTTGAGCACCATGGTGGCAGTGTTGTGTGCTGGGCTGTGCCTGGTGTTTATCTTCCATCCCTGGACCCAGTGGAAGATGTCGGGGCCACCTGGGCGCTGCGCTGCCCCCTCTGGGTGTAGCCCAGCATCGTTTCCAGAATTGTGGGAAGTGAGCCCTTCCACCCTGAGGGACCTCACAGGTCACCAAGGTGGCAGAGATGAGAGGTGCTCCAGGTCATAGACTGAGCTCCAGGGAGGACGCAGACCTGCCAGGGTCACAGACCACCTCCCCCCACCCCCATCCCTTTACAGCCCGAGGAGCTGACCAACATCCTGGAGATCTGCAATGTGGTCTTCACCAGCATGTTTGCCCTGGAGATGATCCTGAAGCTGGCAGCCTTCGGGCTCTTCGATTACCTGCGGAACCCGTACAACATCTTCGACAGCATCATCGTCATCATTAGGTACTGGTCTTGCCTCCTGCCCGCAGCAGAGGAAGAGGATTTAATGCTCTGACCCTGGCCAGGGCTTCAGTATGTGAGACAGGAGATGGCAGAGGAGACCAATTATACCAAAGCACAGTTATACAAATATTTTAAAAATTCATGATTTGGCCATACATGCACTTTCGGATCCGTGCGTTAAGCAGCGAGAGGTGGCAGTGGTTCTGAAATGACCATCGTTCCCAAGGAAGGATGTGCAGGACTATTTCAGAGTACCTCCACCCGCTGTGCTGTGGTGGGAAGATACTGGCTGCCCACAGAGCCAGAGGTGTAGCTAATTCTCTGTGCTTTATTACTTACATTCATGATGATCAAGAGAACTACTACATCTCATAAAGAAGACTGTGGTATTCCTGGGCTTCCTAGATTGCTGAAATTGCCTTTTAGGGGGCTCCATGGGTTCCAGGTTCCGAGGCCCTGATTTGGAGGTGCCACAGACCATCGTTTGATACATGTTGGATGGGTGGGTGAATGAATGAATGACCGAATGGCAGTGTCTGTCTCTTCGTCCTCCCCTTCCTCCTCTGCCCGCCTCGCCTCATGGTCTCCCACTGCCCCCTTCTCCCTCCCCCTGCACCTGCAGCATCTGGGAGATTGTGGGGCAGGCAGACGGCGGGCTGTCGGTGCTGCGCACCTTCCGGCTGCTGCGGGTGCTGAAGCTGGTGCGGTTCATGCCTGCGCTGCGGCGCCAGCTGGTGGTGCTCATGAAGACCATGGACAACGTGGCCACCTTCTGCATGCTGCTCATGCTCTTCATCTTCATCTTCAGGTGAGCCCTGCCCGCCCTGGGGACCAGCCCTGCCAGTGTGGCTGGCTGAGCCGCTCCAGGACAAAGCCACGTGGATGTGGGCGTGGGTCCTGGCACCACGACTCGATCCCTGTGGCTCCGGGCAGGTCCTGCCTGCGGCACCTCAGTGTTCAGCTCTGTGAGGCGGGATGATGCTGCCCCTGCCCCAGCTGACTGGGCTGTCCTGAGAAGGAAGCAGGCGGGGGGCAGAGCTGGGCGCGTGCCAGTCCCCTGAGCTGCCCCGTCCCTCCCCCAGCATCCTCGGGATGCACATCTTTGGCTGCAAGTTCAGCCTGCGCACGGACACGGGGGACACCGTCCCCGACAGGAAGAACTTCGACTCCCTGCTCTGGGCCATCGTCACGGTGTTCCAGGTGGGCGGCAGCAGTGTGTCTGTGTGTCTCAGGGGAACTGTCCTGGGCGGTGGGACTGTCCACCTCACCGCCCCCATGGGCAGAGGGGGCTCAGAGGCTGGGCCTCCCAGGGCCAACTGTGTCCCCCTCCACAGATCCTCACCCAGGAGGACTGGAACGTCGTCCTCTACAACGGCATGGCCTCCACCTCCCCCTGGGCCTCCCTGTACTTCGTTGCCCTCATGACCTTTGGCAACTACGTGCTCTTCAACTTGCTGGTGGCCATCCTGGTGGAGGGCTTCCAGGCTGAGGTGACCGCAGCCCTGGGGGGGGGGTCCCCACAGGGCCTGCAAGACATGGGGTGGGGGAGAGGCAGGCCACACACACCCAAAGGAGGGCGCCAGTGAGGTGGTGAGCTTCTCAGCACGGGAAGCATGCAAATAGAGCCTCGCCTGCGATCCCCAACTCTCTCCTAGAGGTGAAGGACTAGCCTGCTTCCTCACTGAGATTCTCAAGCCCCAAAGATCTGGGATTCTGGGTCTTGCTTCTTCTGTTCTCTTTGCGGGGCCATCCCCTTACAATCAGGCAGATGGGAGTTTGTAGCCTAGGTCCTCGTTAACTTCCAAGCCTCAGTTTCCCCATCTGTAAAATGGGAATGGAAACACCATTGAAAACTTCAGGTGGCGGGGAGGGAGGAAAGGTGAAAAGGACAGAGCTAACTTGTGTCCCTCATCTCCCAGGGTGATGCCAACCGCTCCCACTCAGATGAGGACCAGAGCTCATCCAACATGGAGGAGTTGGACAAACTCCAGGAGGGCCTGGACAGCAGCGGAGGTAAACAGGCCTCCGCTTGTCACCTGGGGGCCAGGGGCCTTCTCTAGAGACCCAGGTGGGCATAGGGTAGAGCACTTGGCTTCCCCCTCCAGCCCAGGCGGGAGCTGCCTAATTCCCTGTGGTTTCGGTTCCCCTGGGGTCAGACACATGAGAACTTGAGTCTGGTCTGTGTCACCTCTGAGTTGTGTGACCATGAGCAAATGACTGCCTTTCTCTGAGCCTCAGTTTCCTTATTCATGTCCATCATGGAAGCAAATGCTACATCTTGAAAAGGGCAGGGCATTCATGGACATCCTGGATTCCAGCCACAGGAGTAGCGGAAGTCTACCTGCTTCCCTTCCCAGTGGCTACGAACCCCTGTTGGTTAGGACTTGGCCCAGGCTCTGGTCCTGCCTGGCATCCCTGGGCAGCGTGGGACAAGGCTTTCTTGCTCCAAGCCCAGGGCCCCTCTCGGCAACCCAGGCGGGCAGTCTGCCTTGCTTTCTGCAGAGGGCAGGGGATGGGAGTGAGGCGCCCGTGCGGGCCGCAGTGGCAGGCTGGCCTGAACACAGCAGCTGGGGACTCTGTGCGCACTTCAGCAAAGGGCCCTGCGGGCAGTGAGGGGGGAACCACCGCGATGAGGTGCGGCTGGAAGCCGCTCAACAAAGCTCTCTGCTTCTGTTACGTCTGCATCTGTTTCTTTGTCTCATGGCTGCCTTTGCTCTTGTTCTGTTTGTCTATCTGCTGTCTGTCCCTCTGTGTCCACCTCACTCTCCAGATCTCAAGCTCTGCCCAATCCCTATGACCCCCAATGGGCACTTGGACCCCAGTCTCCCACTGGGTGGGCATCTGGGCCCCTCCGGGGCTGCAGACCCTGCTGCCCACCTCTCCCTGCAGCCAGACCCAATGCTGGTGGCCCTGGACTCCCGCAAGAGCAGTGTCATGTCCCTGGGGAGGATGAGCTATGATCAGCGCTCCCTGGTGAGTCCTGTGGGGTGCCTAGGATGGGTGCTCCTTCTGGGGGGAAGGGAGACACCTGCATTACCAGACTGTCTGGCCCAAACCAGGCAGGGATCCTATCTGTCCCATTCCTGGGTGCCCAGTGCCAGAGTAGGACCCGCAACAAGGCAAGAATGAATGAGTGCTGCCAGAGAGAGCTGGGTTTTCATGCTAGCAGCAGGGTGTGGGGTGCAGACTTTGGGGTCAGACACATCAGAACTTGGATCTGGTCTATGTCACCTTTGAGTTGTGTGACTATGAGCAAATGACTACCCTTCTCTGCGCCTCAGTTTCCTTACCTGTGAAATGGGGGAATGCCCCTAACTTGCTGTGCCTTCCTCAAGGGAAGGGAGGTGGCAGAGGGAAGGCATGTCCAGGGGGAGGACCCCGGAGGCTCTGACCCAGCCGGCCTCCTGCAGTCCAGCTCGCGGAGCTCCTACTACGGGCCATGGGGCCGCAGCGGGGCCTGGGCCAGCCGCCGCTCCAGCTGGAACAGCCTCAAGCACAAGCCGCCGTCTGTGGAGCACGAGTCCCTGCTCTCGGCGGAGCGCGGCGGCGTCCGGGCCAGTGAGGGCGCCCGGGACGAGGGTCCGCTGCGCCCTGCGCCCCTGCACGCCCCGCACGCCCACCACGCGCACCACGGGGCCCACCTGGCGCATCGCCACCGCCACCACCGCCGCACGCTGTCCCTCGACACCAGGGACTCGGTGGACCTGGCTGAGCTGGTGCCCACTGTGGGCGCCCACCCACGGGCCGCCTGGAGGGCGGCGGGTTCGGGCCCCGGCCACGAGGACTGCAACGGCAGAATGCCGAGCATCGCCAAGGACGTCTTCACCAAGATGGATGACCGCCGGGACCGCGGGGAGGACGAGGAGGAGATCGACTACGTGAGTGGGGTCTGCGGTGTCCAGAGAGTGGGTGGGGCGGGGCAAGGGGGCGTGGCAATGGGCGGGGACCGGGCGTGGTGACTGATGGGCGTGGTCTGGGCCTTGGGGTCTCTGGTGAGCGTGATAGGAGGAGCTGGGTCTGCCATGGAAAAGAAGCTCTCCTCGTCTGTAGCCCCCCGAGGGTTCGGGGTCATGCAATGCCCGCAGCTTGCTGACATTCCCGCCCCGGGTTTTCCTCTTGCCAGACTCTGTGTTTCCGCATCCGCAAGATGATCGACGTCTACAAGCCCGATTGGTGCGAGGCCCGCCAGGACTGGTCCGTTTACCTCTTCTCTCCGGAGAACAGGTGGGAGCAGCCGGGCTCGTAGTGTGGGCGAGCATGGGGATGGCAGTCGGAGAGGGAGCTCGCTCTGCCGGTCCAGGCAAGGCCTTTGGTGGTGCACTCACATACCCTGGGGTTGAGGGGCAGTGTGGGTCTGCAGGGAGGGTGAGCATCCAGATTCCTGGACAGGGCTTTCCTGCGGTCTCGACCAGCCCCGTGCTGAACACCAGGCCCGACAGATCCTTAAGCGGCTTGGGGTGCTTACAAATTGTGGAGGGAGGGGGAATCAGAAGGGGCCTCCGTGCTGGGCTACAGCAGTCCAGTAGGTACAGCGAGAGGAGGAGGAGGTCGTCCCGGTGGAGGGGGCAGCTTGACAGAAGGTCTGGGGCGGGAGCAGATATCTGACAATGCAGGGCCTTGGTACTGAGGACAGGGGTCAGTGGTTCTGGCCATGTTCGGAAAGCCTTGAATGCCAGGGCAAGGTGGATGCCCTTCACTAAACTGGTGTGAGATCAGGGGAGGAGGCTTGAGGTAGGCACCCTGCGCAGAAGTGAAGCAGGCAGCTGTTCGAGGAGGAGAGAGAGGTCGTTTCCTCTAGGCCTTCTTGGTCCCCGTGTGTCTGCCGGGGGTGGGGGGAGGCACTCTGACACTCCCGGTCCCTTGCCCAGGTTCCGGGTCCTATGTCAGACCATCATTGCTCACAAGCTCTTTGACTATGTGGTCCTGGCCTTCATCTTCCTGAACTGTATCACCATCGCCCTGGAGCGGCCCCAGATCGAGGCTGGCAGCACCGTGAGTGCTGGGACCTGCGGTAGGGCAGTGGACCAGGCAGAGGGAGCAGTGGCGGGGAGAAGGCCGCCCCTGACTGCCCCTGGTCTGCCTCCGGAGTCTGAAATGTGGGCTTCCTGGAGCCCACGGCGTCTCCCGTCTCTTTCAGGAACGCATCTTCCTCACCGTGTCCAACTACATCTTCACAGCCATCTTCGTGGGCGAGATGACACTGAAGGTCTCTCGGGGCTTCGCATGGGCCACTCACCCCTAGCTCGGGGCCTCCCGCCCTTGCCTGCCCACCAGCAGCCTTCTCCAGGCCCCAGAGGACCACCACCTCCACTGGGTGCCAGCCCCTGGGTTGGGCTTCTGGGACTCAGAGGGGGTCCGTGACGTCCCCCCTCTCCTAGAAGGTGGATGTAGGGAGGAACATTGACAGTGTGATGGTGGTACCTGCTAGACGTGTAGGGTGCAGGAAAAGATTCCCTCTGCGAGATTCCCGCCGCTTTCGATTGGTTTTGCTAGATGCGCTCACAGGGTAGACACCGGGCCCCGCCCCCGCCCTGGCCCCGCCCCTCTCCTGACCAGCCTCTCCCCCAGGTGGTGTCCCTCGGCCTGTACTTCGGTGAGCAGGCGTACCTGCGCAGCAGCTGGAACGTGCTGGATGGCTTCCTCGTCTTCGTGTCCATCATTGACATCGTCGTCTCCGTGGCCTCGGCCGGGGGAGCCAAGATCCTGGGAGTCCTCCGGGTGCTTCGGCTTCTGCGTACTCTGCGCCCCCTGCGGTGAGGGCCGGCTGTTGCTGCACTGTGCCGGAAATCACCGGGGTCTTAAGTGGGCCCCTGCTCCTGCTTTGGGGTACATTCAAACCTCCAGCAGCACCTGCTAAGTAACTTAGTACCCGCTCCTGGGGGAGGAGCGCGGAGACCTGAGGTGGGGTGAAGGATGCTGGTAGGGCAGGCTTGAAGGTGACCCCAATACTGTTAGACACCTCTGGGTGGCTCCCTACCCTGTAGACCAGGGTGTGTCGTGGACCTCAGGGGAGGGGGCGGGTAAGTGTCCTCCTGTGTATCAGTCTGGGTCAGCTGTCGGCTCACCATGTGTTGCCCAGCCACTTCCTCTTCATTCCTTGTTGCTGTCATTTTTCCCTTGGGAGCTCGGCCCTGGCCACCTGCAGGCTCACAGTGCCCCCTGGGTCCTCCTTGTCTGCAGTGTCATCAGCCGGGCCCCTGGCCTGAAGCTGGTGGTAGAGACACTCATCTCATCCCTCAAGCCTATCGGCAACATCGTCCTCATCTGCTGTGCCTTCTTCATCATCTTCGGCATCCTTGGGGTGCAGGTGAGGGGCACCCAGGATGCACAGGGGCTGGGGGCGCTCTGTGGCTAGGCAAGGGGAAGCCCAGGACAGCCAGGGCAGAGGCTGAGACGTACCGAAGCCCTGATGACCAAGCCCAGGGCAGGCTGGGTCCCTGTGACTGGTTGGAGGGGTTCCTCCGAATCTTGCTCCCCATCCCCCTGGGAGCACTAACCTTGCCTTCCTCCCCCAGCTCTTCAAGGGTAAATTCTACCACTGTCTGGGTGTGGACACTCGAAACATCACCAACCGCTCCGACTGCATGGCTGCCAACTACCGCTGGGTCCACCACAAATACAACTTTGACAACCTGGGCCAGGCGAGTGCTGCCCACCTACCCTGACCTGCTCCCTAGGGCTGACGGTGCTTCAGTGCTGATGCCCCTGGGCTCACAAACCAAGCTCCTTTCTGGAGTTTCAGTTTTCTGTCCTGCAAAATGGGTAAGGGGAGTGAGCATTCCCCTCTGCCATCTGGTGTGCAGAGGCTGCCCAGCACTTTGTGGAGCTTCACGGAACATTGGTCCTGGCTTTCACCCCCCACCCAGGGCATCCTGACAGTTTAGAGTCCACCACAGCTGGGCGTGCATTATAGCTGCACCATCTTATTGTAGGTGTGACCTCTTTGAGCCTCGCTTTCCTCATCTGTGAAATGGGAATGTTCCCAGGCAGGCAGTGGAAACTGTCTGTGACCTGGCTTGGGTTCACTTTCTCATTACTTGCCTTTGTTTCCCACTCCAGTTGGCAGGCAGGCCTCTGCCTGGTTCCCACTGGATTCTCGGTGTCCCCTCCTGGGGACCTGCCAGATTTGACCCATTTGGGCAGTGTCCAGCTGAGAATCTTGGCCCTCACTTGGGTGCCTCCTAAGAATCCACCCCAATCTGTCCTCATTTGCTCCGTTTTCCTGAGAGCCTTTTCCAGGCAGCCTTGTCCCACGGCAAGTTTGTAATGCTGTTTGTCCCTCTGTCCCTTGGAAGCAGAAGAATAGAGAGCTGAGGAGATGCAGGCCGAAGCCCTCACCCCTGCACCTCCCCTCTGTGTCTTCCAGGCTCTGATGTCCCTTTTTGTCCTGGCCTCCAAGGATGGCTGGGTGAACATCATGTACAACGGGCTGGATGCTGTGGCTGTGGACCAGCAGGTGGGCATGGCTGGGGCCAGGCCAGCTCCGGACAGTGGGAGGGATATGTTGCCTTTGGGGCCCAGTGCTGAAACCAGTGCCTGTGAAGCCCATGTCTGGTGTCTCCCCATCATCAGCCATAGCCGCCCCTCACATCCTGCCCTGAGCCTTCCCTGGCAGGGCGCCCTGGGGGTGCTGCAAACCCCCACTGTCAGGGAATCGGAACCTAGCCGGCTCCTGCCTGGTCGGTGAGTGAAAAGAAGACAGAGGTGTTCGGTAGGCAGCAGTTGGAGCAGGGAAGGAAAGGGGGTGCTCTTTGCCCAGAGTCTGGAGGCCTGGGACCAAGGGTTGGAGGAGAGGGCAGGAGCAGGGGTCCCGTCGGGGTCTAGGCAGGTACTTTAGGCAGGACACAACTGGTCGGGGCTGGCTGTGTCCAGGCAACGAGGCTGAGAGGTGGCGGGGAGAAGAGCAGCGAGAGTCTCTGGGTCAGGACAGGGCCCCATGGAAGGAGCCAGGGTGGCAGCAACCCCAGGCCTGCGAGCGGCCTCTGCCTGTTGGTTTTCTGAAACTCACCTGGTTAGACTCTGGAGCTAGAAGGGGGTTGTAGGGATGTTGAGGGGATGAGAACATTTGGGGGCCTCTTCCTCCACTCTCGTCTGTTCTGTCCCCACTCCAACAGTGTATGTGCACATACAGAGCCTGCAGGCTCAGCTCACCTGTTTCCTGTCTGGTTTCTGAATGGATGAATAAACTGATGGAAGGAAGGATGGATGGATAGATGGATGGGGGATCGTTGAATGGTTAAGTGGATGGATCTATAACTGGGTGGG
>RJWT010022996.1:0-16981 GCA_004365215.1 Cuniculus paca | reverse complement strand
GCAGTTGTGACAAGTTGAAAACATGGAATGAGATACGTCATGTAGATACTATTCAAAGAAAAATGAGAGATAACTGCATACAGTCAGGTAAAGTAGACTGCAGAGAACAAATTTAGCAGGCACAACAGGGAGATAATTTAAAGAAAACAAGCCTGGTGGGTGGCCAAAGAAAACCTAACAATCTGCAAAGCTTATGAACCAAACGAGAATTTCAAAATGCACAGAGCAAAACTGAGAGAACTGAAAGAAGTAATAAATACCAACTACAAAAGGAACTTCACTTTCTCTTTCTTGACAGCACAATTAGAAAGAAAACAAGCACATTGAAGAACTCAAAAACAATACAAAACAATGGAACCTAAACAATTCAATGAATAAAGACATGTGCTAGACTTTATTTTAAAAATATTTCAGCAAAAGCAAGTATATACTTTATGAAAAAGTTATCAATTATTATATCTACATGTGAATGTAATCTTTATTGTAGTTTCTATTTTCCTGTTCACTTGAAATGTTTCCTAATAAAAGTCAAAAGATAAGTAACAAATGGAACTTCTGTAGAACACCTCTGTTTTTTATTAGGATAATGGGCTTTGATTATTACAATATTATATGTGAGCCTGGCAGATTGTTCATGTGTGTGTGTGTACTGGAGATTGAGCCCAGAGCCCTTCCCACTGACCACTGGGCCTCAGTGTTAAGGCTCCTTTAACCACTGAGCAACATCCTCAGCCCTTTTTGTATTTTTCTTTGAAACAGCGTCTTACCCAGATTGGGTTTGAACTTGGGACCTCCAGCCTCAGCCTCCTAGAGTGCAGGGATTGCAAGCATTTACCAGCATGCTCTTCTTGGTAGATGCTATTAAACTATTTTAATAAGGTAGAGACGGTTTTCCTGTGATGGTTTTCAATATAGAATACCACAGACTCTTTTTGTTATATTTTGCCTTCATCTTTCTTTCAAATAGCAAACATTCACTAGGTGTCTATTTGGACAAGATGAAAAGAAATTTTTCCTAAAGGATTTTGCAATCTAGTTGGAGATGAAAATGTATGAGTGAGCACTTTGTGATCCTTGTAATAGAAATATTCAGTGCACGATGAGTACAGAAGAGCGTATGGATGATCACATTTTGGGGGGAGACGTGGGTAGGCTGGCATCTGTACCCTGCATAGGAGCTGAGTGCTCCTGGATGAGGAGGGGCTCACCACATAGGGAAGAGAAGGATTAACCTTTGAAGTGGAAACTAAACCACTAGTAAAGATGCAACACAAAGAGAAATGAGCAAAATCCACTGAGTTTGAGCAACACTGCTGTTGCCACATGAAATGGTAGAGTGGCTGGGAAAGGGCCACACTGTCAATCAGTCATTAACATATCACATATCATGGGGAACACACACATCATATTGTGACCAACTCCTCAGATCAACAATCATCTCCCTGTTTTCCCAGGAGGAGGAGGAGGACGGTCACCTGATCTGCTCACACAGAGCCAGTGACAGTAGTTAGTGACTCATGAGACATACGCAGTGAGGCAGCTGGAGCTCTGGGCCCCGTGGCAGTTCATAATTTCTTGTGGATTAGGACTTTAGGTAGCAGCCCGTGAAATGCTGGATCACTCCACACTACTTTAACCCAGGGTTGCATTGAAATGGGAGCCATGAAAAGCCCCAATTTATTCATTGGGTTTATCAAACCAGGTCAGATCCTCAAAGAAATAGTACATTATTGTGGGTATTTCTCTGCCCTGTTTTATTATGTTTAAAAAATAAAATCTACTGGACAGCAAATGATAAGTAATGTAAACATGCACCTGAAATGCTATTGTCAATTAGTTCAGAATACAATTTAATGACTTTATCCTAGAAGCAATAAGAAACCACAGAGAATTACTAAAAGCTATCAAAAACAAATTGTAGAAAAATGACTTGGTAGGGATGGAAAAGTGTTAGAGACAGCTGAGATGACCACAGCTGTTTGAGTGCTTAGCTATAAGGAATAGAAAGAGGGTAGACACAGTGCAGATAGAGAGACGGCAACATGTTTCAAAGGCATTTTGAAAGGAAAACAGATGAGACTCCAAGACAGGATGCAGAATTCATTTCTGTGGGAGGGTTCCCTGGTTTAAACGAGGGTGTGGACTGCACACTTTACTTTGGGAAATCTTGAGAGCGAGGTCAGAATGGGCACCTAGCTGTTCATGGAATCCCTGCTAGAAGTGCAAAACAGATATGTTACCCAGAGTACAGATGTCTGATTAGAACACAAAAATATAAGACGAAAAATCAGCTTCCGTTGAATACACAGTGGGCAGCAACAAAGCAGACACAAAGGACACGCGCTGTTTGCCACAGCAGTGCACGTGCACAGTCACCAAAAGGAACCCGACGGGATCCCTTTCGGAAGGAACGTGGCTCCGTGCTAACAAACGACCCTTCAAATCTCAATGACTTGTGGAAGCAGAACGCGGCCTTCTGGCTCATGCAGCGAGCACCCAGAAGGGTAGGGGTGCTGCCCTGCTCGTTTATCCGACGGTTTCGATGAAGCAGCGCACCCTGCGCAGCCGTTCCCAGCACCGCAGAGAGCGAGGGGCGCATATCCTCACGCTTCTGATTCGGCCTGAGGACGCCCTTCCTGGGCGCATCTCCTCAGTCAAGTGGCCATGTCTGACACAGAGGATCAGGACTGAATAGCCGCCCCCCAGCATGTGAACCATTTCCATTCTCCTCCAGGTCACTTTTAGATTGGACAGTGATTTGCAAAATTTATAATGCAAGTTGTCACTGTTAATAGTGGTTATCTAGGATATGGGACATCGGAGTTTTTCTTTCCTTGTCCCTGGTGGTACACTTTAGATGACAAGGGACTGGAGCAGAAACAAGGTGCCTTTGTTCTTAGTCCATCTCAAAATCTATTAGACCTCTGCCTAATGATAACACCACACCTTTTCTACATGATTCCCTTATATATATTTATTGTTTTTGCAATGAGTATCTTTTTCACAAGAGCAGCAATTGTTCCAAAATTGCAATAAAATTATCGACACTCCAGTAGAAGATGAGTAATTATTATGAGTGGGACTATTAGAAATTAGAAAATAGAAACAATAAAGAAACACATGGATAATGTCCAAGAACATTTGTAATGAAAGCAGAGAAATTTAAGCAACAATGAAATTCAATTTTACACCTATTAAATTAACATAAATCTAAATAGATGTTAGGATTTAATCCAAACTGAGACACACAGAATCACACTAATTCCTTCTCAATAACATTGTTAATTGGTACAATTGTGGAGAACACAATGATAGTACATTTCAAGAGCAAAAAGAAGTGTATTAATCTTTGACGTATAAATCCTACTCCTGGGCATTTAGTCCTGTGAAATCCTCCTGCGGACGTCTCCCCACAGCTCATATCCTGTTGCCAACACTGACAGTAATTGAATCTGGCTCCCCTAACCCACTTCCCTGCATCTCTCTCAAGAAGAGCTGTGTGCCAGCAAAGCCTGGCAGTGGGTGGAGGTCTCCAGGAACCCATCTGGAAGCCCCTCCCCCTGACAACCCCAACGTTAAATGCAGCTAATGGACAGGAACTGATGTCCAGGTTACAGTGAGCTCTCAGTGAATACATCTCAAATGATTTAATTAAAGACCTGCACGTAGACCAATTATCTTCATTGTAAAGTAGTAACACCCAAGGATGTTATCCATGACATAATTGCCCAAACTTCTGAGTTTGAAAAATAAAGATAAATCTGTCAAATAAAGAATAATTTGAAAGGTCAGGATCACTATCATTTAGCTAAGTGAGGTAATCACTGAGAAGTATTTTTCTGTTTGAAAGAAGAAACACACACACACAAAATAGTTAAAACTGTGAAGAACAAGAGGAAAACTACAGTCTTACTAGTCTTTCTTTTATTTTCTTTTTTATTAGTACATGATCGCAATACATAATGAATACATTCATCACGGGGAGTTGGTACATATAACATATTGCCATTCAATCCTTCCTTCCTCTTCTTCTCCCCCTCCCCCATCCTTAAATGTTCTGCAGAGGTCTCGGGGAGGATTCTGGATCAACAAAACATGTATGAAATTCTGCTTCCTGCATTCAGGTTATCTGTCTTTCTCATCCAAAAAATTAACCAAGTTCAGCACCAGTAACCTGCTGACTTGCCTCTTTGAAACATTCTCTACATTCTGTTTTTAAGCTTTTAATTGTAGTCCAATTCCATCTTGAACTATCGATCAATTTAAATTTGTGTATTCATCCAAGTTTCCAAAGAAGTTACAGACAGTATCGTGCCTCCTCTCTGTTATTTTTCATTTCCTGCACTTAATGGAACTTGGTTCCTTATCTAAAATGAGCTCTGGGCTGGGCTACTGAAGTTAATTCCTCCCTCTTAGCATGTTCATTAACTCCTACACGTGCTGCGGGGCCTGGCCCGATAAATCTCTCTGTGCAAATGGTTCCTTCCTGGGGCCTCCCCATCAGGCGGCCTACAGATTGATAAATTTGGAGGGAAAATGACAGAATCGTCCACTCTTTTTTTTATCTTTTGCTCTAAATGAGCTTCCTGCTTCTTCTCTTTCCCTTTTCTCAAGTCATAGTTAGAAAGTGAGACAGATTGCAGGAGCCCCAATTCTGTAGCATCCAAAGCAAAAACTCAACCTGAACAATCAGCTCAGGTTTTGTCCTCCAAGAATGATGACTTTTTGAAAGCTTTGAAACTAAATTATAATTTCAAAATACTACTTTGAAGCATAATTTATGCTATCAGAAGAGCATCATTACTAAACTGGATTATTCTTTATTTAAAATTGCTTTAGGTTATTGTCGGCTTGGATTTTTATATTTAATTGTCTACAAGTCTCTGGTTTTTCATTTACAGTTTCTGTACTTCTTGGAGTCCCTTTTCTTCCTCATTAAACCTTTCTATCTCATCCATTTCTCAATGTTTTTACCTCTGCTCTCCTCTGAGAGTTCATCTCAGGATACAATGTATTCTACAAATCACAGGAAAAAAGGGAGAGATAGGTGTCTTACACCTTTTCTTATTGCTAGATAAAGCTGAACGCCCCAGGCTAAGTTGGTTGTAAAGAGTAAAGGTTTGTTCGGCCGTGGCTCTCATGGCTGGGATGGCCCAGAGAGGGCAGCTGTGTGCGGCTAAGGTCACTCGTGCAGGAGAGGACCCTGCAGCATCCCACACACCAGGGCCATCCCATGGTGAGAAAGTCTCCCTCCTCTTCATTTCCAAAGACAGGAGTCAGACTAAGTTTCCACCTTTTTAATACTTCACATTAGGAATTGAATTTCATCAAGCACTTGGGGAGTGGGCATCCAAGCCATAGAAGTAGCCAACAGTCAACACCCTCACGACAACACAAGCAAAGAAATGCATTTTTCTCCCGTGTTAAATTTTGCCAAAGCTGTAGAACAAGGAATAGGTTGAGGGAATGACCTCAGCTTTTATTCAGGGCAAAGATGTGCAAACAGACAAGTGGCAAATGCTGACAGATCAGCCTGAAATGTGAGCCTGGATCTGGCTAAATGAGAGCAGGGTCGTGGGTGAGGCGTCTGCAAGGTCCAGTGTCTGAGATGCTCAGACTCGGCTGTGACCTTCCACTGCTCCACGCCAGCGGGATACACGCAGAGGGCTCAGACTAGGAACGATAAATTAAGGAAAATGAGCACCATATTTATGACTGAGTCAGTCTGCAAAGAGTTCTTCAGAATGAAGTGAGAAAATATGTTAATGAGAAAATGGGAATAGCATAAATCATAACCGCACAAAAATTGAACTTGAAGGGGCGTATACATAATTCCAAATATTTATGAAGTTCCCCAGGTGTTTCAACATCTATAAATATAATTTGTACCTAGATTTTCCATTGACCACTTTATGTATTTCATGTCAGGCACTTTAACCTGTGAGAAGTGAGGTCGTCTGTCTTTCTAAGATCACAGAATAAGAGCACGCCCGTTGAATGCTACTCACTAGTTACTCAGCGCTGAGGACGCTGTCGTGCACTTTAACAAAAATTGTCACCTGTCAACAGAGAGCCTCACAAAGTTCTGAGTCATGAAAGGCCTGACAAAGGCCACGGGCTGACAGTACTTCAACGGACTGGAGGAAACATCACGTGAGGATCTGCCCAAATGGAAGGCTGGCTTTATTGTGCCAAGGTTCTCTTTCTCATCATCTTAGGAAAAGAGTCATCTAATGACTCTTGCTTGATTTTATCTCCCTCTTTTTTCCTCTTTCTTTCCTTCTTTCTTTCCTTCTTTCCTTCTTTCTTTCTTTCCTTCTTCCTTTTGGGCAGTACTGGGAATTCTTTCCAGAGCCTTTTCAATGAGCAACAACCCCAGCCAACTTTAAGTTTGAGACAAATTCTTGCTAAGCTCTAAGTGGCCCAGGTTGGGCTCCAACTTTCAGTCCTCCTGCCTCAGCCTCCCAGAGTGTTGGGATAACAGGCCTGCACCTCCATGCCCAAGTAATTAACACAATTTTAAATGTTACCTAATTTCCATTCGGGGAATAATTTTGGGATTGGGGGAAAAATGTATATCCAACTGATTTATTTAAATGTTGCTTTTCCTTTTGTTCCTTCCCCTCTAATATTAACTGATATCATCTATCACTATCATTGGAAATGAGTGGAGTTGAATTTTGTATTCTTCTCACACCTTTCTCCCATCTAATTCATCCAGTGTCCACGCCCAGGGCCTGTTTCACAAGGCTCTGGCATTTAGAGGCCAGCGCCTCAGTGATATTAGAAAGAATTTGACGGTTTTCAGTTTAAGCAGAGTCTCACACACACACACTCCAGGTCTTAATGTTTCTTCCAGCCTGTGGGATAAGGTGGGGTTAGCATTTTCATTGTGCAGATGAGTAAAGGAGGAAGTCAGATATGGAGCAGGAGTTCATAAGTTAGAGAACTGGTCTCAGAACTAATCCTAAGTTGTGTCCACTTCTGGTTCATTCAAGGCATAATAAATAAAACTGGCCTAAGTGACAACTGTCACCAAATTCTCAGATTCTCAGGGGACAATGTTGCTCCTTGCTTTCAAGCTGTGCCCCCTGGACCAGTGGCCTCTACCTGCCTCTGTGAGAAGCTGGTGGACCAGCAAAGCCCCAGTCTCCTCCCCCACCTGCGGATGGGGAGCCCATGCCCGTGTCTTAGCCAGTGACTGCGGGGGTTCAGACCATGGTCGATCCACGGAATTGGGAAGAATTCAGCTATTTCTGTAGCCCTGCTGGGTACATTCCCCAAAGGGCTAAAGTCATCATGCTGTGGTGATAACCTGCGTATCTCTGCTTATGCAGCACAGCGAACAATAGCTAAGCTATGGAAACAGCTTAGATGCCCATCAAACAAAGAACAAATAAAAAATATGTGCCATATGTACACAAAGAAGAATGAAACCATGTCATTCACTGGAAAACAGATGGGTCTTGAGCCTGCAGTGTTAAGGGAAATACATCAGATATAGGAGATTGAATACTGCGTGATGTCTCTTAGATGAGAAGCCTAAAATATAAATAAACAGTAAAATAAAGGAGAGAAGGTGGGAAAGAGGGAGGGAGACTTTTTGGATGTGGGAAAGGAGATTGAAAACGATCAAGATGTGATATGAATATAGATATAAATACAGACATGCATTAGATATACTAATTCTCTCCAATGAATGTAATCATTGTATATGGCAAACATACACCAATGAAATAAAATGAAAAGAGACCGAAAAGACAAAAAGAATTTAGCAGTTTAGGTCAGATCCCTGTTTTGGGTCCCTCCTGCCTGAAGATCTACAAACATACAAAGCATGTAAGTGGCTGTGACCCCTCAGCTCTCGGTGTCTGAAGTAGGGAAACTGAGGACAGAGTTGGCCAGGAGAGAAGCACCTGTGCCTGGATCTCCTGCCCTGGCTGCAGAAAGGGAGCCCGGCTGCACAGAGAGGGGTGCACTGGTGAGCCCAGTGGAGAGGATGGAGTCCAGATGGCCTTCTGCATCAGTGTTTTCTGAAGTCACCACAAGGTCTATCATTATTTGTTATCTGCAAATAATGATAATTTAACTTCTTCCTTTCCTGTCCTTATTCCTTTTAGTTCTCTCTCTTCTCTAATTGCTCTGGCTAATGTTTCCAGAACTGTATTGAATAAGAGTGGTGATAATGGACATTCTTGTCTTGTTCCTGATTCTAGAGTGAAAGCTTTCACTTTTTGTCCATTTAGTGCGATGTTGGTTGTTGAATTGTCATAGATGACTTTTGTCAGATTAAGATGACTATCTATTCCAATTTTCTGTAGGATTTGGATGTTGAACTTTGTCAAAATCCTTTTCTGCATCTATCAAGATGATCATGTAATGTTTGTCTTTGGCTCTGTTGATATGATGTATACATTTATTGATTTGCAAATATTGAAACATCCCTGCATTCCTGGGATAAATTCCATTTAGTTATTGTATAATCCCATACTTTACATAGAAGACCCCAAAAATTCCACCAAAAGACTTCTAGATTTAATAACCAAATTTGGATGTGTAGCTGGATACAAAGTCAACATTCAAATATTAATAGCAAAAACTTTTTAATAAGATGAGATCCCAGTTGTTGATTCTTTGAAGTACTTCCCATGTGGTTTGCATTTTGTTCATGAACTCTCTCTCTTCAAGGTTTCTACCTACCTTGTCTTCCAGTAGATTTAGTGTTTCTATTTTAATATATAGATCTTTGATCCATTTTGACTTTCGTTTAGTGCATGGTGATAGACATGGGTCTAGTTTCAGTCTTCAGCATGTGTAAAGCCAATTTTTCCAGCATCATTTATTAAAGAGTCTGTCTTTCTTCCAGTGAACATGTTTAGCCATTTTGTCAAATATAAGGTGGCTGAGTGTCTTTGCATCTTCTAATCTGTTCCATTGATCCTCAGATCTGTTTTTTTGCCAGTACCATGCTGATTTTATCACTGTAGCTTTGTAGTATAACTTCAAGTCAGGGATTGAGATGCCTCTGCCTTACTTTTGTTGCTCAGGATTGTCTTTGCTATTCTAGGTCTCTTCTGTTTTCAAATGAACTTTAGGAATGTTTTCTCTAGATCTGTAATGTATGTTAATGGTATTTTAATCAGGATTGTGTTAAATCTGTATAACAGTTTTGGGACTATGGCCATTTTCACAATGTTGGATCTTCCTAACCAAGAGCAAGGGATGTCTTTCCATTTCCTGATATCCACTTGAATCTCCTTTTTTAGAGTATGATATTTTTCAATGTATAGGTCTTTTACATCCTTTGTTAGGTTGATTCCTAAAAAGTTGTGGTATTTTTATATAATGGAATATTACTCAGCTATAAAAAAGATAATCTTGAGGCTATTATAGGTAAATGGAGGCAACTTAAAGCTATACTCATAAGTGAAATAAAGCAGACTCACATTTGTAAATATCATATTGTCTCCCTAGCACAAAAAATAAATAATAATAAAAAACTTAAAGAGAGACAAGATCCAAAATGTACAATAGATATTGTAATAATGAAAGGGAAAGAAAGGGCTCAAAAGGAAACAACAACTGGGATAGAGGAAAGGAGAAATGGAAGAAAGGAAAAGATTATATGTATGTAGGTTTACACATATAACTGTGTGTATGTGTATGTGTGCAAGATAACTATACTACTAATCTCTGGTCATCAAAAAGAACAATTTGTGTTGTCATTGTTTGATTGTTTGATCATATTTTATGCCTAGATATTGTAACCTGAACAACTATTTCTAAGATAACAATACGGAATATATTAACTAGTGTTATGGATTAAAAACTGGTGGTCAACTTAATACCAACTGAATTAAATCAGCATGGTGATGAGTGTAGATGGCCCACCTGAGGAAAGTTACCGGCATAAAAAGAGATGTGGAGAGGAAGAGCGGTGGTGTTGTGGGTTCTCCTAAGTGCTGCTGTTTGGAGCCATTGGTTCTTCTGAAGGAGCTTGTCAGGCTGGCTCCCCCAGTATGACTCTGGCCATTATCACTGGAGAAGCTCAGGATCTTGCTGAGAGTGGCTGCAGTTCACTTTGGGGAGCTCTGGTCTTATGTTGAGCATCGCTTCCTGGCTCCAGAGGGGAAGATGGTTGCTGTTTAAACGCCAGGAGAAGTTGTCACACAGGCTTCCTGGCATGTACTCGACTGTTCTCATAGTCAGAGGAGCACAGGACCTTATTGTCACTGAGGATGGCTGTGGTGCTGTTCAGGGAGCCCTGGTCCTTATTTGAGCGTTGCTTTTTGGCTCCACTGTAGAACCCTCAACCTACTAGCACAGATCCTTCATCCTGCTGGCATAGACTTTCTAGCTTCCACTGCTGGCCTTCGGGCCTTCCCAGAACAGACTTTGGTGTTGTGGATGAATTTCCTGCACTTTCTTGTGTTAAACACTGGGTAACCATCATAAATAATATTATAAATTCTGTGTCCTGATTGTAATCTTTCTCCTTGTGACCCCTGACTACAACAACTAGTGTTGATTTCTTACTGTTGTTTTGGTTTTTTGTTTTTTGTTTTAAATTCTGCATTATTTCTATTGTTTTTTCTGCTTTGCTTTCTAAAATTAAAAAAAAAATCAATAGCATTCCTGTACACAAACAACAAATTCACTGAGAGAGAATGAAATACTTAGGAATCAACCTAATGAGGAAAGTAAAAGATTTATTTATTGAAAATTACAGTACTTGAAAAAAGGAGATTGAAGAGGATATCAGAAAATAGAAAAATATTGCTTGCTCATGGATAGGAAAAACCAACATTATGAAAATGGCCATACTCCCAAAACTGTTATACAGATTTAATGCAATGCCAATTGGTATACCTCACAGAACTAGAGAAAGCATTCCTAAAATTCATTTGGAAACAGAAGAGAGCAAAGACAAAGCAGGAAACATCACAATCCTTGGCTTGAAATCATACTACAAAGCAACTGTGATAAAATCAGCATGGTACTGGTAAATAAACGGCCCTGAAGATCAGTGGAACAGATTGGAAGATACATACACAACTACAAACACACTCAGCCACCTTATCTTTGACAAAGAAGTCAATCATGTTCACTGGAAGAAAGATAGCCTCCTTAATAAATGGTGCTGGAAAACTGACTTTCTACATGCCAAGGTTAAAACTAGATCCATATCTATCACCATGCACTAAATTAAAGTCAAATGGATCAAAGACCTAAATATTAAACAGAAACACTAAATCTACTGGAAGAGAAATCTTGAAGATGTAGATGTAGACAGAGAGTTCATGAACAAAACCCAGGAAGCATGGGAAATACTTCAGTCAACATCTGGGATCTCACCTTGTTAAAAAGCTTTTGCACAGCAAAAGAAATCACCAATAGAGTGAAGATACAACCCACAGAGTATGAAAAAATTTTAGTCATTTGTCCCTTAGGCAAAGGACTTCTATCTAGTACATATAAAGAATTGAAAAAAAAAATCAGGTACCCCAAAATTCAAAGACCCAATCCAAAAATGGGCATCTGAGATAAATAAGCACTTCTCAGATGAAGAAATACAAATGGCAAATAAATATATGAAAGAATGTTCAGCATCATTGGTCATTAGAGAGATGGAAATTAAACAATACTGAGATGTCACCTCACCCCTGAAAGTATGGCTATTAACAAGAAATCAACCAACAACAAATGCTGGAGGGGATGTGGGGGGAAAGGATCCCTTCTCCACTATTGGTAGGAGTGTGGAGTATAGCCTGGTGCAACCACTGAGGAAATCAGTGTGGAGATTCCTTTAAAAGCTAGGATTAGATGTCTCATTCAACCCAGGTATTCCTCTTCTGGGTATTTTCCCAGAAGAATGAAAACCATCATACCACAGTGATCTACGTGCACCCATGTTCATAGCAGTACAATGTGTAATAGCTAAATCTTTGAAACAATTCAAATGCCCATCAACCAAGGGATGGATAAAAAAGATGTGGCATTTTTATACAATGGAATACCACTTAGCCATAAAGAAAGATAAACTTGAGACTTTTATAGGTAAATGGATGCATTTATAGGTAAATGGAGGCCATACTCATAAGTGAAATAAATCAGACTCACATATGTAAGCATCATATTGTGTGCCTGGTGTGAGAAATTGAAAGAGTAAATAAGGTTTAAAATGTACAATAGATACTATGAAACAGGAAAAAAAATAGTTCAAAAGGAAAAAGGAACTAGGTTAGGGAAAGGAGGAAAGGAAGAAAAGGAAAAGGAAAAAATGCTAGTTATACTACTAATGTCTCTGAGTTCATTGAAAAGGAAGGTTCATGCTAATATCAACTGGAGAATTTTTTATGCCCATGTCTTGGACTCTGACTACTTTAAAGATAATAGTATGCAATATATTAACTACTGTTATTCTCATATTTTTGTTTTACTTTTTTTTCCATAAAGTAAAAAAATATGGCCAATAGATACATGAAAAAATGTTCATTATCATCAATTGCTATAAGATAAACACAAATTAAAATCACTCTTCTTTTGAAGGAAAAAGAAAAAAAGTGAGTCACTCTGCTTTCTGAGTAGACCTTTAGAAAATCAGAGGTTCACCCCAGTTCCTCAGGCACGTGCACTATGGTGCACACAGAATCCCTGGAAGACATCATTCCTCAGACTCCAGTCTGGGTCTACTCAAGCCTTTGGGTCACACGGAGCAGTTATGTGGGGGAGGGGTAAGAGGAACGAGTGAGACACACAGCGGGAAGCACCGGTTCCCATGTGGGGAGAGGTCTGTAAGCCCTGAAATTCGGTGGCCTGCAGCAGGGCAGCTCCGCTAGAGCAAGTGAGGAGGAAATCAGTGTGGGGGCTCCTCAGAAATCAGAAACTGGGGGAAATTTCATTTGACCCAGCTGCTCCCCTCCTAGATATCTTCCCAAAATAATTATAGATGTCATCTTATGGGGGCACACACACCGTGTTTACAGTGGCACAGTTCACAAGAGCTGCATCTTGAATGCGGCCTGTACGTGCATCAACAGATGAATGGACAAAGAGAATGCAGTGTTGGCACACAGTGGAGAACTGCTCTACGAAAAGAAGGATAAATGTAAGAAATTTGTAGGGAAATGGATGCACCTTGAGACCATAATGTTAGACAAAATAAATCAGACACACAAGCTTAAATATTGGATGGTTTCTCTTATATAAGAAACCTAGGCATAAATAAAGAGCAAATTAAAAGGTAAGAAAAGACGAAGCTAATTTTTTGCAAATAAGGAAACCAAGAGATGGAAGAGGTGGAGGAGATAAGACACAAAATAATTAAGATGAGCTGTGTGCATGTACTAACTACACACAGTAAATGTAGTCATTATGTACTGCAACCACATTATAATAAAAAAGAAAGCTTATGACAGAATGGTATGTGCTTGGATTCCTTGATGTAGAAAAATGTACATATAAAGCAATTATTGCCAAAAGCTCAAAACAGCTGAAACTAGATGGCCATACAGCATCATTTCACCATTTTTCCAAATTTTCACGTGCTTGAAGTTTTTTCAGAATTGAAAGTTGGTGACAGTAGCAATAAAATAAGGAAAGAGAGGGATGGGATAGAAGAATAAAAAGCCTCACACGTCTGTCTTTCCCATCTCTTTACGATTAAAGGAATCTAAGTGGATGGAAAGAGAGAGAGAAAGGCGCTTTGGTTCGAGTTCTCTACTCTTCTATGCTAATCAGACCGAAGCCCTTGGAACAAAGTCCTTGCCTCTTACACAAGAATCAGGAATTCACAGGGTCCCGTGAACAACCTGGTGTGTGCCAGGATCCTGGGGTGTTTTCTCAATCAGCTGCTTCATGACTTCGGTCAGTTCCTTGGTCTGGCTTTCCTTCCCAAACACTGAAAACACGAATGCAGGACAGAGCCAAAGGTGATATTGGTGGCAGAGATGCGAAACCAGATGCACACTCGTGAGAGTTCACACTCGACACGCGTGCATCTCAAGACAGAGAGCTTGGTGGAGGGGAGGGAGAGGGAATCAGCCTTTCTGAAATGTTTTGCATGTTAATACCAAATTAGTTTACAATATTTGACAAATAAAAACCTTGCTACAGACTTAGAAATTCTCCTAGTCCAAATGGGAACACACTAAATAGTTTAAGGTCTTCATTCCTAGAGCTAAGCAGTTTTGACTAAAAGAAAATTCTGTGATAGTGCCTTATCTTCTGATAACACTTTCTCTGGACCACTTGTTTGGTGGGGGATCCTTTAAACAGATGGCATATTAAGAGGACGGTGACAGCTGCCTGGGTACTCCCAGTTTAACTCTCTACATCTAGTGTTTCCATATCAGATTGCACAAACCGAAAATCATATGAAATGAAAGAAAGCAGTCACGGACACAAGTGCTTCTCTAGAGACAGGCGTGTGCATGTGCCTGTGCGTGTGTGTGTGTGTGTGTGTGTGGTGCAGGTGTGCGTGTGAGCATCCCCAGGTAGAAGAACAGCCTTCACTCCGAGCATGGGGCAGTGCAGCACTCACACGTGTGCACGTGAGACAAAGCTCCACCGCCTGTTTTTGCTCCGAAATCAAAGGTTTGGAAAGTCCCTTGGTCCTACAGGCTCTGGACAGTCTCCTTATCTTGCTTCCTCTTTCCTTCGGATTTTCTCTCCATGCCTTTGTTATTCCACGGAAATGGAGCAGATTAAGATGGGAAAATCTCCAGATACTATAAGGCAGCTTCGGAAAATCGCAGGGTACAGTTGCCTGCACTCGGGCCCCGCGAGGGACAGAAAATTAAGTCTTGAGCTGAGAGCAGACTTACTGATGAGCTATCTGAGACCAGACCCGCGGGTCCGAGGCTTTGGTTCGCCCCTCGGAGGAACCACAGCCATCAAACACCGGCCGGCAGGGCGCTGCCACAGGGACCCCCTCCCTCTCCCAGCGTCTTCTCCTTCAGAGAATCAAGGCCCAGGGACTGTCCCGGCTCTCTGCATTCTGCTCTTCAAGTGTGCTTCTGTCTCTCAAGAGCATTTTTCTACTGTAGCTGTTCAGAAATACTCCCCGGGGGGGCTAGTGAACAGGCAGTGGGCTGGTGACCATGGCAACCTTGCTTAGGGGTGTAATTCACAGCACTAAGCACATTTCCCATGGGTTTTACCTCAGACTGAGATGAGACTCTAACAGGATCCCTTAAGAGCTGAGAAACCATCTTTGTTTTTCACTAGCTGAGGGAATGTCCTATGTGGTTTGCTAATGATAGAAAAAGTTAATTTAGCATAATTCCCTAGCTGAGAAGTTTGGTTCACAGGAGAAGCCAAGCTGTGTGTGGTGGTGAGCACCCCAATTCCCACACTGAGGCCAAGGCTGCCTCAGGAGGACGTCAGCTTCAGTCCCAGCCTGGACAATCCAGTGACCCAGTGAGACCTTGTCTCACAATAAAGGGGGGGGTGCAGAGGATGTCACACAGTGCAATGTCTCTGTACTCAATCCCCAGTGGCAAAAAACAAACCTAATGTATATTCGAAATGATAAAACAGGGCATGCTGAAAAATTGATTTTAGGAAGGTAATAATATAGGATAATTTCAGACCCAAGAAGAAAGCTGTTGCTATACTATTGGTGGAAAATGCCAATTCAAGATGTATTTTTCCCCATAAAGTAGAAAATTCTGCAAATCGGTTTAATCATTCCCTTTTCTGTCACTCAGGAAGTCTGTTATGGCTTATAGCCAGATGTTCCCCCAAAGACTGATGCACTCATAGGTAGAAATGGGGAGTGACTGGCTCATGGATATGTGATGCCGGATCACGGGTGTGTGATACTGGATCATGGATACCAATACTGGATCAGTCCCCTGATGGGTCTAGCACATTCCATGTATAGATGGTGGACCTCCTGAAGAGAGAAGACCCATCCTGGATGTGGCACCAATTCATGTGAACATGAATAATCTTCTAATAATCACAAGCATGTATTTTAAGTCTGTTATGTACCAGTAGACTTGTAGCCTGGATGGAATTAAAAGAGAAAGAAGAAGGAAATCTCAGCCTCCTGCCTGCCACATGAGCTACTTCTCTGCCTTGCCACCCTGGCTCGAAGCCAGCTGACTGTCAACTGAAACCTCTACAAACTGTAAACTGAAATAAACCTGTCCTCCTTTACCTTGTGGATATCAAGCATTTTTGCCCCATCAATGAGAAAGTAACTAAGACAGACCCACAACAGTATTTCTGTGCGAATAGATAAAATTCCAAAAACATCAAACTAGAATATACCCTCTAATTATTTCAAAGAAAGTAAACAAAATAATTGAAGTACTTTCTATAATATCTGGAGAGAAATTTAACTCTCTGCTGCCTTGATTTGACAAAAACAGCACTTTATGAACATGAATAATCTTCTAATAATCACAAGCATGTATTTTAAGTCTGTTATGTACCACTTTTATAAATAAAGTATAAAGAAATCATCATCAATATCTTCCTGATCAATTCTGAATCTTACAAGATAGTTTCTAATCTTCATGGATAAGAAAATCACTGTATAGAATTCTAAGTCTCATGCAACTTGACAGTCAAGAAATCATTATTCAAACCTGAGACTTTCTGACCTAGTTTCTAGAATTTTATACACTAAACTAAATGTGGCTGTAATATTCTAAAAACTAAGGATATATTCAGACTATCACCTGAATCTGCATGCAATTTTTATAAACTTCAAAATATATGAAGATGAAATACAAATTATTATAATTTTCAACCTGCACAGACAACTTTTCACTTTTCAATGTAAAGGAGAACAAGCCACTGTTGGAAAGACGATAATTTTATTTAAATTTCATCTTGAACCTACAAACCACTGAGCCAAAGATACAGCACTGCAAACAGATCAGCACTGAGAAGTTGCTCTCACACTGGTCCTTTGGCTACAATAAATCTTTAATTTTTATGTATCAATTCTTCATCAAACTCCCAGTAT
>RJWT010022995.1:0-16972 GCA_004365215.1 Cuniculus paca | reverse complement strand
GCTATGTCACTGGGTTAGAGCACAGAAAATTGTAAGGTCATATGAGGGCCTTTTGATATTGATGGTTCACCCTCTCAGAAGTAGCCTCATTCTCTAAATCCACAATGGCTGTTCGACTCTTCTTAACCCCTTCTGGATGGTCCTCCCCAAGGATAATTGCTTCTTGCTTCATGAGTTCATATTATCAGATGTCTTTCTTCACCTCCCACTGCTACTTCTCCTTATCCATGTATGTGTGAACCTAACCTCCTTTCTGGTTAGAGAAGTGTCGTCCCTTCCCAGGACTATCGGCCTCCCCCATCCATCATTCTCTCCTATATATTCAGCTTTTCCTTCTTTGGCCTTCTATCTCTCTGCATAGAAGCATACCCAAGTCTCTTCCATCTTAAGCAAAAGTCTCAATTCTGCACCTTTACTACTTTGCTGCACCCAGGTTCTTAGAAGAGTCATCAGGCTGGGCGTGGTGGCTCACGCCTGTAATCCCAGCACTCAGGAGGCTGAGACTAGAGGATCGTTGAGTTCGAGACAAGCCTGGGCTACAAAGTGAGCTCAAGGCCAGCCTGAATGGCATAGTGAGACCCTGTCTCAAAAAGACAAGGGCCAGGGATCTAGCTCAGTGGTCTAAGCGCCTGCCTGGCAAATGTGAGGTCATGAGTTCAATCTCCGGTACCGCAAAAAAAAAAAAAAAAGTCATCAGTGCTGTTTCTTTTTCACTCCAGTTCACTCTTCTGGACCAACTCCCACCTGACTTCTACTCTCAGTGTTCCACTAAACTTCCTCTTGTATGTAGTCACCCATGACCTAATAACCACATCCAGTGGTCACTTCTCAGTCTCTTGACTTCCCTGTTGCATGTGATACTGTGGAGCATTCCTTTTTTGAAGCTAATTTGCCTCCTTTCTTGACCATCCATTTTCTTAGTCTTCATTTGAAAGTATCTTCCCTCTACCTTTTCATGCTGCTATGTGCCAGAAGTCCATCCTTCCTTTTTATTGTAAACCCAATATTGTAATCCCAATAGTAATTCCTTATAATATTGTAATCCCTTATCCCATCTTCCTCATGGTCCAGAAAGTTTATATTTGTACTCCCATTGAAACATTATTGGAATCCCAGAAAGTTAATTCCAATCTACCACTTCCAACGCAATTCACAGCAAGAATAAAGACACTAAGATATATTTAAACTTTCATACCCTGGGAAGTCATGGCCTCTTATTTTGAGGCTCATTCCCAGTTGGCATTCCTGGAGCTATCTGGCTCTGCCATCCTGCTGTGTTCAACTGTTTATGGGCAACACAATGCGAGGAAAAAGGAAGCTTGGTTGTCCTTAAAGATTACATAACAGTACCTCAGCTAGCCTTATTTGCATTGCTCAGAGCCAACTGAAGGAAGAAGGAAATAGCATAACCAGCTCTGTACACATCCGTACATGGAGACAGGGCCCGGTTTAAGCAATATACAGGTAATGGTTCTACATTCAAGCAGAGCCATCCACTTGGTCTGCATTTTTCACTGCATACCTTTCTCTAGAGGAGGGTCATCCAGCCTTTTAGCTTGTTTTGGCCCTATTGAATGAAGAGGAATTGTCTTGGGCTACACATAAAATTTATAATTAATGTATACAAAGTAATAAAATTTCCTCTATATACTTTATGAAATAGCAAGCCTAAGCTTAATAATTAAGAATTAAATAAGAAACTTAGGTGTCTGCCTGTTCTTCATGGATGCACACATAGGTAGACCCAAATACTGTTATTAGTGACCACCGTGTTTTACTTGTCACCAGCACATGTAACATCTGATGCACATGGGTTTCAACTCGACTGTGTGGCAGGTGTGGGAGGCAGAGTTAGCGCTGCACTGTGCCCTCTCCACACATTCCACTGTTAGTAGTCTACACTTGAGCACTGTGTAATCGAGTCATCAGAAGCATTGCTCGAAGTCATTTAATAATCCTAAACTTTTATGATCTTGTGGGTCCTCATTACAGCTGTCCAGGGCCACATGCAGCCTTGGCTTGCAGGTTGGACACAACTGCTGGACTATCTTGTTTAGGCCCATGGCTGCCTCCACCATCCACATATTGGTGACCCATCCTGGCCCATCTCTTCTTTGCTTGGACTTTTAAATTCTTAACTGATCTCCTTACTATCACAGTGATAAGTCTCCAGCCTCTAAATCTATCTTACATTTTGCTGCCAATGTCATCCAAGGATAATTTTTTCAGACTCCAGCATTTCTCAAAATCATCTGGAGAGATTATTGAAAACAGTGCTGGGCTCCATCCAGAGTTTCTGACTTAGAAGGTTTGGAGGAGGGCTTAAAAATTTCCATTTCTATCAAGTTCCCTGTTAGGTGACGCTGATGCTACTGGACTGGAGATTACATTTTGAGAACCTTGATCTGAGAATGCTTTGGATCATAAATCTTAAAACCTTCATTAGGTGTCTTTTAGCTACAGAAGCTCCTGAGTTCTGTCTGCTTAAGAGTTACCTGGAGCCCAGTGTGCTGGTGTATGTCTGTAATTCCAGCACTTTGGAGACTGAGACAGGAGGCTTATGAGTTCAAGGCCAGTCTGGGCTATATAAGGAGCTGAAGGTCAGCCTGCACTACAGAACAATACCCCTTTAAAAAAATTAGTTGGAGGGCCTGAGATTTGGCTTAGCAGCCTAAGCGCCTGCCTGGCAAGCATGAGGCTGTGAGTTCAATCCCTAGTGCTGCAAAAAAAATTACTTGGAGTGTTTTTCTAAGTGCACATTATTGAGTGTGTAAGTGCACTTTTATTGGGCTCTAACCTCAAAATTCCGACTTAGTAGATCTGATAAAGTATCCAGGGATCATCACTTTAAGAACCTGTAGCCTTCAAGAAAATAAAAATCCAAACCATAGCAAGGTCTAATGGTGCATGCCAATAATCCCAACTACTTGAGAGGGTGAGGCAAGAGAATCACTAATCTGAGGCTATCCTGAGAAGCTTAGTGAGACTCTCTCCAAGTAAAATAAGGGCAGGGGGTGTATTTCAGGGGTAGAGTAACACCTTCCTAGTGTGCACAAGGACCTGGGTTTGATTCCAGTATTAAGAAGAAAAAAAAAGCTAAACTGGTTAATGTGCAATTCAACTTCTCCTGTAATCTACGCCTCTAGCATGATGAACCCAGTGCAGGTCCGTATCTTAGATCCACCTCATGGATCCTCATCTCTGTGGTAAACTCCTAATGCTCTCTCTCAATGCACCTTGTTTGCCGTTTTGAAAGCCTGTCCTGACACAAAGCAGTGATCTCTCCCTTCTCTGCATCACCATTGTATCTCCACACACTTCTGTTACTGAACACTGTGACAACTGATTTACTTGTCCACCTTCTATTAATGAACTCAGAACATCACTATCTCTAGTACCCAGCAGCATTTAGCACATAAAAACCAGTAAGCAGAAATGGGGGAGGCAGCAGTGGTAGTGATAGGGAGTGGAGGGAACAGGGTTTAAGGAATAGAAACACACTATTAAAGAGGATACTGAGGAACACTTTCATCATATTCTTTCCTGACAGTTGCCCACGTTGGGTCACCGAGACAACTGGTCAACCATCTTCTTTGCTTTTCTAATGTCTCAAGTGCACTCAGCTGATCATTTGCTGTACCTTCATTTCCATACATTTTTAAAATTTTCCAACATAAATTTAAAAAGAGGGGGGAGCACATCCTTTAATGGGTGGGTAGGAACGTATTGAACTGAAAGCTTTTAATCTCCCTTATGCTGCTTGGAGGTGTGAGCAGGGGAGACTGCAATTCAAGCAGCCAAACTAGCTTTTATTTATTTCTTACAACCATTTATTCAGCCAGCCTGGCATCTGGTCCTCCTCTGTTATTCCTTTAGGATTCAGTCAAGCCAGACCAAGCCCGAAGGGGTAATTATGTTAGTTTATAAGATTATTTTCTCTTCCCAGCACTCGGGAGGCTGAGACAGGAGGATCGTTGCAAGTTCGAGACCAGCCTGGGCTATAAGTGAGCTCAAGGCCAGCCTGAGTGGCATAGCGAGACCCTGTGTCAAAAAGACAAGGGCCGGGGATCTAGCTCAGTGGCCTAAGAGCCTGCCTGGCAAGTGTGAGGTCGTGAGTTCAATCCCCCGTGCTGCAAAAAAAAAAAAAAAAAAAGATTATTTTGTCTAATTGGTTATCTGGGCTACTTTTCCACACTACATCCAAGCTAGGCCATCTTTGATGGCATGTCTGCACCAATGCCACCCATTCTCATTCTGCTCTCAGCTGTCAAGTATTTTCATCAAATTACTTGACAACAGAGAAGCCTATCTTCCAGAAAATAATGAAACAGCAGCTTCCCTGCCTTCCTTCTCCCACCTGAAGAAACACAATGAAGCTGACCCACTTTAAATGGCAACCACCCTAATACACTGGTTTTCTTGTTCTTCCAGTGTATCAACTTGTTTCTCCCTCAGGCCACAGCCCTTACTAATGTAACATGGAGTTCTCACCAAGCTATTTGGCCCATCTAGCTTTATCTGGGCTTTGCTCAAAAATCATCTTCACAAAGATGCCTCTAACAGTGCTGTTTCTACCACTCTGCCTCCTGGCCCTGATTCCACCTTACCACATTTATCACTATTAACAGGAAACTGTATATAAACTGACTGCATGGGCCAGGGATTTAGATCAGTGGCTTAAGTGCCTGTTTGGCAAGCGTGAGGTTGTGAGTTTGATCCCCAGTACCAAAAAAAAAAAAAAAAAAAAAAAAAAAAAAAAAAAAAAAAAAAAAAAAAAAAAAACTGCATGATCAGCACCACCTGTCCCTACGTCACAAACTTGGGGAGGGGAGTGTCTCTGCATTTCTTATTCACTGCCCTATCCCCAGTGCCTGATACACACTGTCTGAAGGGCAATATATATTTTTTGAGTGGCTCAACAGACTCAAACTCAGACTATCAAATCATTTAACTTCCTTTTTTTTGGTACTGGGGATCAAACCCACAACCTTGCACTTGCCATGTGGGTATTTGTGCTGCTGAGCTATATCCCTGGTCCTCAAACCATTTAACTTTTTTTTTTTTTTTGAGACAAGGTCTCACTATGCATTTTGGGCTGGCCTTGATCTCACTTTGTAGCCCAGGCCGGTCTCGATCTCACAACAATCCTCCTGCCTCAGCCTCCCGAGTGCTGAGATTATAGGCAAGCACCACCACACCCCGGCATTAACTTTTAAAAAAAGTATACTCACCAAAATATTAAGGAAGCCATGGTTAGTTTAAACCAAGTGGTCACCTTGGGTAAATACATATATTACTGCTCTGAATTGTTTACTTTGCTAACAACGTTTTGGGAACTTTTCGGCAAGAATTCAGAGCCAGTAGATAAACTACTTACCTCGTAAGTCATATTCTGCATCATCAAAAGCTTCACATATGAAAAGCCATACCCAGCTCAGAAAACATGACAGTCCACTTTAGGTTCTTTAGGTTTTTCAAGGCCTCAGAAGTTTAGATGACTAGTGATAACATACTAAATGCACCACTTCTAAGAACATGGGAGGTAATGATCTAAAGGGTTAACACACACAAACATGAAGACTCTGAAGTAGGAAATTTATTTTTTGCAGTACTAGGGATCGAACTCAGGACCTTATGCACCTATCACTGAGCTATGAACCCAGCCTTCGAGTATGAAATTTAAAACATACTTTGAATATAGGTAAAATTCTCAGAAGATAACTGGGCATGGTGGCACATATCTGTAATCTCAGCATGTTGTAGGATGAGGCAGAATGATTGCCATGAATTTCATACACAACCTAAGCTACACAGTGAGTTCAAGGCTTCACATAGTGACACCCTGTCTCAAGAAAACAAAAAAAAATCTCTGAAGACAAAGCAGTAACTTCTTACATTTCATTCGTTGTATCTCCAAACATAATGCCATTGTATATGGGTTGCTGCCAGACTGCATCAAGATTGTTTCACTGCAGCCTGGGCCCGTTCTTTCAATTATTTGGTGTTTTCAATCTATCCATACTCTAGAAGCCCATAATGTTTACACTCATCTTCTCTCACAGATTTGGTTACACATGATTTCCTTCAGGAGCTTCATGAACACAAATACTTTAAAGACTTTCTGCCCCTGGAAAGGATTATTTCAACAACTACGAGGAAAATCACTGGAAGGAGAAGTGAAAGAACAGAAAAAGTTACAACAAAACCTTGTGCCTCAAGATAAAAGCTTTCTCAAAATTATGAGACCCCAGCTGAGACCCCATTTCAGAAAGCCTTACTCCTAGCAGCAAAAGAGAGAACTCCACGTAGGATTTTAGGCCATTCTTTTCTGTAGTTATTCTAACTCTATTAGCCAGCTGAAATAGGAGACTGGGAGGCAGAAGGCAATTCCATGCCTTTTTCTGTAGCAATAATTACTGCCAGCTGAGAACTCATGATTAGATCATGAGACTAACTGGAAGGACAGCAAACACCAAAAATGCCAAGGTATAAATGAATGAATGACTGCACAGCCATACAAACAAGCAATCCTTTTATTGGAGAGACATACCTCTTCAAAGGTATATTATCCAAATATGCTAACACATGAAAGATCACATCACCTTGTTTACGGATACACTTAATATCCCTTACCCTTCCCAACTTTCAAAACGTAATAGTATACAAAATATAAAATATCTTAAATATTATAAAAATTGCAAGAAAAAATAGAACGTATGAAAATATTTTTATCTGCATTTTCCCTCATTGTTGAGAGGCAGCCTAGTTTACCTTAAGTTCGTAACTGTTGAGTGGGTAGGAATATGCCCTGCCTAATACTATTCTGTCCCGGAGGAGCTTAAATAAAACATAATAGTTACAAAAGAGGATGAGAGCCATAGAAAGTGTGTGGTTCCACTTCTCTGACCGCAGCAAGGAATAGAGCTGGTAGAAGACAACACTGCCCTCAATAAGGATAAGTAGATTTAACAGCCTTAACGGACGATGAAACAGGAACTGTAAGGAAGTTTAAAAGAAACAAACAAAAAAGACAATGTTATTTCACAGAGAAGACTGAAGTTATTACTGAATTCATTTTTCTAAGATTATTTCATATTTATAGGCTTCATATGTAATAACCAATAGCTCTGCTTATCAAATATCAAGCAGACTATTTCTTGTGATAGAGATCCAAACTTCTGCATTTTTGCTCAAGAATAATGAAAAAAAAAAAAACTACTTCAGTGCCCCTGGGACGTGAAAACGAATCATACCCAAAAGAATGCTATCTTAAAAGATTTTCCTGAGGTTATGTCTTAAGTATACACTTTACTAAAGATAAGCAAAAGTATATTTATCTAAGACAAGAAGTTAGAGAAAAATATTTTAAGCTTTGCAAGTCAAGAGGCAAAAACAGACTATATGAACATGTGCACGCCTATAAAATCAGCTACCTGGAAGGCTAAGGCAAGAAAGACTGCTAGTTCACAGCCAATCTAGACAACTTACTGAGACCCTGACTAAAAAAATAAATAAATAAAAATAAAAGTATAGGGACAGAGTTCAGTGCTCCCAGTTAAATCCCCAGTACTGGAGGAAGGGGGGCTATAATGTAGGTACTCATGTATGTAACTACTTAAAAATGAAACCATTTAAAAATGTAAAAACCAAGCTGAGCTTGGTAGTACAGGTCCGTAATCCCAAAACTCTAGGAGGCTACAGCAGGAGAAGCACAAATTCAAGCCTGGCCTGGACAACTTAGTAAGACCCTGTCCCAAAATGAAAAGGCTGGAGATGTAGCTCAGTGTAAAGGCCCTGGGTTCAATCCCCAGTACCACAATCAGTAAATCCATCCCATTCTTAGCTTGGGTTGATCTCAGACATATAAACACCAACACTAGACAAGTTTGGAAAAGAGAAAAGTATTACATGTTGAAATATCAATCTAATAGTTTCTTAATTTTCTCTTAAACTGGCTGCCCACCATGGTCACTGACTGAAATCCTCCATGCCATATACTTCTAATATTTTATTTTTTTCTGAATATTGAGAAATAGGATATACAAAGACAAAGCAAGGAGAAAGGAAAAATAAGTCAGAATTAGAACTAAAAATAAGACTTCCTATCTTCACTTTCATCAAATCCTATAAGGTTCTAAATCCTGATTAATAAAAAGATGTTGTGACTAAAAAGATATAGTCACAGACTGCAAAGGAATATTATTTAATAATTCAACTTAAAAAAAAATTTCACCTTAACCAGTTTGGTCCTAAGTCTAGATGAATGAAGACAGATTATGGCAATGTACTCCATCAGATCTAAAGGAACTAATGATTGGACTTCCAGTGTCAACAGTTTAAATCTAAGAATGAAGCCAAACTATCATGATAGTTTTGAAAGGTATCCTGATCTTCAGGGCTCTTCTGCAGAAAAAAAAAAAAAATCTTTAACTTGGCTTTTATTGTATGAAATCCAGCAACACGCTATTAAAAAATGGCTCAGAATGAATGCTCTACAAGGATTCAGAAAGGCTATTTCAGATTCCATGGCAAGATATATGTATCTAAATATGCAGTAACCTATAAACTAAAGGAGTAAAAAGATGAGGACAGATTTTAAAGTCTAACAGATACTGGTAACAGGCATACTTTAAGTGAGTGTTCTCAAACTTCAGTCTGCTTGAGAATCATTTCCAAATATGCAAATGCTGTAAACTCCTGGGATCCTCCAAAGATGTTGAGGCGGAAGTCTAGGGTAGGGGCCTGGAATCACTCTTTTTAGAGAGTGGGCCAGGCAACTCATGTGTAGCTGGCCCAAGGACCACCTTAAGAAGCACTGATTTAATCACTTGGTCATGTAAAACCAGTAATTAGTTAACCTGCCTAATCTTTCTTCTATGGGTTCCACTTAATTCTTCAGCTGTCCAAAACTAGCAAGGTAAAAAATACTTATCTACCCAACAGAAAATTCTAACAAAATATCTGGTCATTACAAGTGTTCAGCAAGGACTAATGGAAGGAATTAATGGCCTAGAGAACTCAGCTGGCTGAACTAAGTAACTGTCCTATGGAAAAATCAAATGCTTATGTGGTTGACTCCCTCATCTTAGGGCAATTTGTTAAAAGCTGGGAGGAAGTGGGAGATGGGAATAGAGAAAAGATGCTGTTGGCACTTCACCCAAGGACCTTTCACCATCCTGTGCTCCTACCTACCTTCCATCCATCCCATCTTCCTGACCATGGCATTTGTAAGTATCCTGTCCTGATATAAGTTCCCAGGAGCTAACTGAAAAGTCCTTAAATAACACTTGTAGAATAGAAAGTCCATGTACTTCACATGGAAGTGGGAGGCACAGGAGAAGAAAGGGGATGGGCCTGGTGGTGCACGCCTGTCACCCCAGCACTCAGAAGGCTGAGGCAGCAGGATCACTGAGAGTTCAAGGCCAGCCTGGACTACACAGTAAGTTGAAGGCCAGCCTGAGCTACATAGCAAGAACTGGTCTCAAACAAACAAACAAACAAGAAAACAAACAAAAACTCAGAATGGTCTCCAGTCTCAGGCAATGCATTGCATTTGGACATTTTTACCAAGAATTGTCCTCTACATGTACTCTCTCTATTACCTGCTCATATCAGCCAGCTAGTTAGACTAAGTAAAGACTTCTACCTCCTAGAACTAGAATTTCTAGAAAACTGAATGATCAAAAAGAACATAACCCAAGACTTAAATACAAATGGGACAGAACATGGACCCAGTGGGTGCTTACTGCTTTTTCTATTTTTAACTTTTAAATTTTTTTCTTTTGAATCCAAGTATGTAAAAGGTTGCAGATCATGGCATTTTTCTGATTTCCATGGGGGAAGTCAAGGAATTTTAAAGAGACAATATATATAACTAGTAACAAAAAACAGTATCCCTCACATTATCACTATTTTAAGTATCACTTAAAGATACACAGATACAATGTATCTTAAGGACACCAAGAAACCAAACTATTTTAAAAAAAATTGTAGATGAAAAAGGAAGTGTTATGTAATTGCCTACTTGTTTCAAATACTAGATCCAACAAATTACAATGTAACTAGAGAAAACAGCTAAGCTATTAAGATTGGAATAATGGTATATAACCTTCAACTGTTAGCAATAACTACCATGCATTAACCTCCTAGTGTTAGTCATTGAGGAGGTGCTAATATATTTAGTGGCCTCCTAACACTCCTAAACTTATGCTGGAAAACAAATAAGTGGTACTTGCATAAAAGCGGGCATGGGATACATCTGAAGGCACTGCCACGTTGTAAGGCCCCATGGCTCTATATAAACATCTGCTGTGCCGCACCAGTACCCCTTGAGGCCATATTGTATTTTCTGACCAACTAAGGGAAAAAGAAAGGCAGTGTTAGCACATTGACTGTTACAGACAAGACAGTGTCTGGCAAGGCCAGTTGTATTTTAATGGAAGGGATTATAACTACTCAAGGTTTCATCTGTCTGAATTCTGAAAATACAGCAATTCCACAGTCAAACTAGGAGTTAGAATGGATTTGTTATGGTAACTTCATTGCTATAGAGTACAGACAGATTGCAAAGTGATATGGTTAACATTGAAGAAGAATAAGCAGATATATGTTTAAGGTATCTACGGGCAAGAAAACAGTGTAAGCAGGCAGACTGTCATCTCCATTCCAAGTGAGAAGAGTCTACGGACAGAACTGATAGAAAACAATGAGAGGAAGCTGATGGCAGTAAGAACAGAAATTAGCATACTGTCAACTAGCATGACTTTTACTGCAGAATTATATCCCCAAAAGCTAAACAAAATCGGTTTGCTTATTGAACAATTCAAGCACCTCACAGGTGTGGGAAGTTCTACAGTAGAACACACAGACACACGAGGTACTGACACAGACTTTTTACCGCTTTCTTGGTTTAATTCTCTAGGGAAAAGAAGTTAGGGAAGAAATAGCTTCATTCTTTCCAGCATCAATGTAATGAAGTTGGGGTGGGAATGGGGATCTTCAGGTTAAGCTTTTTTATAAAAAAAAAAAAAATGATTAAGTTGATTCTTTTCTTCCTGATTTTGGGAAGGTTAGTTTCCTAGGGTAAGAACTGGGACAGCAGTTTAGATATGTTAAAAATATATATTCTAGCACCCTGAAGCTTTTCCAGTTGAGAAAATGTTCCGCCAGCCTTGCTCACACTTACCAGCATTAGGTGATGATACACCTCATGGCCATGTGCCATCGGGAGCCTGAAGATGTACAGTACTAGCACTGTGGATTGTATTCTCAATTTTTATTGAAATCTGTCCTTGCCCAGTCGGGTTTCTTTTCAGCCTGGCTCAATCTCTTTCACTTCCTGGGCTTGAAGGCCTGTGCTAATCTGTATCAGACATCAAGGCAGATAATTGAAGGGAAAACTCTGAGGGGGAGAGGGGAAGGGAAGTCACCTCAATCTGCCCCGCTTAATTAGGAAAGAGTTGGTAAGGGATGAAATTTACAAAATGTTCAAATTATAAAAAGGAGGAAGATGAAAATGGTCCAGGTCTGAGAAACAGGTATGATGACAGGCTCAGAAGCAAGAGAACAAAAAGGTTCTAGAATTACCTATTTTGGATCAAAAGGGGCCATGCAGAGAAATTATTGATGGGGGATCGAGAAAGACACAACGGTTTTGATTTAAATATGAGAAAAGCAGAGAAAGCAGAAAAGAGACAAGATTAGGGGGAAAAGGAAAAAAATTTTAAAAGCAGACAAGCGAAAGTACTACACCAAATCTGTGATTATTAGAAAGAAAGGAGAGAAGCAAATTCCAGCTGTTAAGTGTGAGATCAGTAGCTAGCGACTACTTGACTGTGGCAATGAAGATGAAAAGATAAATCTTAAAGCCTCATAAAAAGACTTTTTAAAATATGACTGAATTTTGGCAAAGGGTTAAAACTAAAAGAGAACTCCCAAGTGCAGCCTGGGACACAAATTACACTCTAGATTGATTGGGCAGTTGAAAGAAAGGTAGGATGCACTTAAGAAGGAAGGGGCTGTGAATGGTGGTGGAAATGAGTTAATGTTCCCTGTGTTCAGTTTAGCACGATGACAAGCATCCATGTGGATAAAAACTAAAAATGTTCAAAGCCAAGAACAAGAATGACGTACAAAGCAAATAAACATGACCAGCAGCATGTAGAAAGTGTTACATGCTTTTACCCTCTACCTTACTCACATGTGCTGTGGAGCATTGCTGTAGGACCCGTGCTCCAGCTTCTGCCACTTGCCCAGATGTGCAGCTGATTTATGTAGCAAATCACAGTATTTGGAAGGCAGTAGTTGCGTGGTGAGCATGACAAAGGCATTGATCCACACCATGATAAGGTGCTCACATGACCATCGCATGTCATAGTACTGGGTGCTCTGGAAGAGAACCACAAGAGAGAAATGACCCATGCACGGGAGCACAGAGGCAGGGACGGGTGCGTGTACATATGCCCCGCAGACAGATCCACACTGAGTCAACATGCACTGGTTGTCCTGCTGTCCGTGCAGAGACTTCGAGAGCAGAGTCCTCCAAAATCCTTCCACCTGACTTTCTGGCTGTGTGAGTTAGGGTTGGGAGGGAGAGCAATTGTATTTTAAGTGTTTCCTTTCTAGAAGAATTGAGTGCTTCTGAAGGACCACTCCAGCTGCAGAAGTGCTTCTGAATAGGTGAAGGAAACACTAAAATGTCCCAAAACATTCTGGGCCCAAGTGACATCCAGACCACTTTTCTTTACTATTGAAATAAGCTGAAGTTTAGAAATGGTTAGATTAAATTCAAAGTAACTCTAGGTAACCCTGTTAAGATCAACCACAATACGCTGAATTTCACTGAAACCTTGGTTCTCTGAAGCTGCTACATACTAGTATATTTTAGGTACAATTTTAATTTTCCCCACAAACGCAAAAAACAAAAAATAAAGAAGAGAATAAGAAAAAAAGAGGGGACCACCACAGGGTGCATCACATATATGGAAATACCTATCCGCCAACCAGGAGCGGTATTAGTGTACTCCAGATGCAGCCGAACTCCACCATCCAGGCTGCCAAAGGGGAGACAGAGAAAAGGGGGATTAAACAAGAAATACCCAGTTGATGTAATTCACACACAAATCCAGGGAGCACATCAAATAAGGTAACAGCTTACCTTCACAAAACACAAGGGGAGAAACGCAACATAGTAGGCACTGAAGAGAGAGTTGAAGAGAACTTCTTTGATTCTGTGGTTGAAATCTGCTTTCAGACATTCTACTTCATTACGGATAAGGTCTGGAGACAGGGGGCAGCTGTGGGTGGGGATGGGCGTGGCATTATTAAACTGTTCTTTTAGAGACTCCAGTAATAAGGAGAGAAAGTCTTTGGATTTGGCCAAGCCACCCACAGCTGAGGCACTTTCCTCTACAACCTGGTGCTGAACCACATAGTTATAGTCTGTGAGAAGAAGATGAGCTCTGCTATCTTGGTGGAAACAGCAGAGAGGAACATAAACACCAAACCTGTAAGACAAGGTGGATATCCAAATGAGACCACAGCAGCACCTCCAAGCACACCCTGTTAACCACATCAATAAGTAGTCATGACCCACCCGAGGAAATGCGACCTGAGGGGACTTTGTTGACAGTAAATTGTTATTTAGAAAGCTCTGTAATTTCCTTCCATAAAAGCAGTGTGCACTCACTGTACGACAGGAAACTATAGAAAAATCACAATGGTAAAATATAAATCACCTCAAACTAGACATTTTTATTCTTGGGTGCACATTTTTCCAATGCATAAAATTATGCACAATTACATAGACTTTGGCCTCATGTAATATAAAATGTTTTTATACACTGCTATTTGTGTGTATATATTAAGCATTTTCTCATGGTGTTCCAAATATTATTCCACAACAGATTTTAAATATATTACAGGATTCTTAAAAATTCACTTGTAGGTGGCACCGTGATTTACCTATTCCTCTCTTGTTAGAAACAGGTTGTTTCCGATTTTCCACTAGCAGCAATAATACATTAAGGATTTTACTAGCACCCATCTTTGTATAAATCTAGTAGTTTTCACACAGTTTGCCCTTCACTTTGAAATCCTCCCTAGTGAAGGCTCCCTTGCCTGAAAACTGTATCGCTCACCCATTCTCGCTAACTCCCCTTTTCTGGTTTTTTTCTCCGCAGACTTTGTCATTCCATGTGTTTATTAGATTGGACGGGGGGTGGGGGGATGGTTCCTTTTGCCTGGCCTATCATTCCCTCATTACAAATATAAGCTTTAGAAAGCTGAGATTTTAGTCTACTTAATTCGCTAGTCTATCCTTGGTAATACCAGCAGTGGCTGAAATAGTATTCTCTCAATATTTGATGAATTAAGTGAAAAAAAATTCTGGAAATACAGTAAGTTTTTAGAAGAATTACTGAATACTTTTCAGATTTCTGCTAACATTTTTAGTGTTAGAGACTTAACTCAGGATTTCACATATACTAAGCACAAGCCCTATCACTGAGCTACACTCAAAGTTTCTCTCTCGTTTTTTTTTTTTTCAAGCTGTACTGGGGATTGAACCCAGGGCCTTCACATTGGGTTTTACCTTTTACTTTTGAAACAGGTTCTCACTAAGTCACTAAATTGCCCAAGCTGAACTCAAACTTGCAATCCTTCTGCGTCAGCTTCCCGAGTGGTGGGATTATAGTTGTATGCTACCACGTCCAACTTCCCTAGATAGTTGGGTTTTTTGGTACCGGGAATTGAGCTCACAACCCTGCACTTGCCATGCAGGTACCTTGCCACTGAGCTATATCCTATATCCCTGGCCCAGTAATTTCTTAGTTATTCCAATCTTGGTTCTTTAAACATTTTCAAAACACTTTCCCAAGTCCTTACTAAATAACTTTCACAGTGTGACCCATGTATAAATAGAAATGGTCACTTCACTGACATAGATTTGGATGAAAAATAGCAACTAAAAGACCTTAGTTATACATTTTATAACAATATTAACAATGATATTTGTTCTTAGTTTTCTGCAGAGGGAGAAAGGATGAGCTTGTTACTAATTAAGAAGATGGTTGTGAGTAGCTCCAGGATCTACTGTAAATGGGCTCTTAGGAAGTGGGAAGGGGCAGAAGTAGAAGTTTCAGGTAGAAAAACACACACGTACAAACTGTGACGACTAGAGAAAGCTGAAAGAAGTCTGAGATTGCTGAAACATAAGATGAATGTGTAGGAGTGGGAGTGAGAGGCTGGGGTGTGGTAGACTGCAACAGCACCGCCAATTCTTGACTCTTCCTTATTGTCTCACCATTTCCCCATGTAACTCACTACACAGCCTCCTCTGTGGGGAAGGGGACCTTCCTTACCCACACTGGGCTCAACAATCTGACTTGTGTTAGCCAGTGAGGTTAGGCAGAGGGTGGAAGGCAGACGGTTTGGGCCTAGTGTGTTAGCTATTGAGACCTTGCCTCAGAACAAAAAATGAAAAAGGGCTAGAGATGTACAGTAAGTAGTTCAGTACCAAGGCCTTGGCTTCAATCCCCAGTACTGAAAAAAACGAAGAGGAGAAAGAAAGGTTAGTAGACATGGTGCATTCAGAAGCTTAGACCACAGAGGGCTTTGGTAAGGTAAAGGAAATGATTCATTGAAAAATTTTGAAGAGTTGGATTAAATTCCCCTTTTCAAAAAAATCATTCTACAATGAAAAACAGAATAAAGAGCAAAAATGAATTACAAGATGACCAGATAAAGATACAGAATGTAATACAGAAATTATGGAAAACAACAGATTTAAGATATGTTTAGGAGCCACAATTTTAAGAATGTGGACAGACTTTTTTGTTGTTTTTCTGAAACAAGGTCTCACTGTGTAGTTCAGGCTGGTCTTGAACTCACTATGTAACCCATGCTGCAACCCTCTAGCCTCAGCCTCCAAAGTGCTGGGTTTTATAGGCATGCGCCTGGCTAGACCGTGGACTAACTGACCCTGAATTGAGAAGCTACTTAAGAGAGGGGAAAAAAAAAAGAAAGAGAAAGACCCTCTTTTTAAACCTATGAATAAACAGAAAGATACAGTTGTTTCCATAATCTAGTATTTTGAATTTCTCATATTACTTTTTAAAGTTTCCATAAAAAGTCTTACATAATTTTTAAAAACCAAAAGTAAATATATTTAAACCTAAAATTATTTAAATTATATGCATATCTCATTGTTTTATGGAGTATAAAGAATTTCTAAGAATAAATAAGCTTCTTTATATGTCTAAATTGAAATGAAAGTCTTGCTAGCAATTTTGACGATGGTAATTCTGTTTAAACTACATAGAGGGGCCGGGGATATAGCTCAGTGGTGCAGTGCCTGCCTGGTAAGCACGAGGTCCTAAATTCAATTCCTGGTACCCAAAAAAAATTCTTGGTGAACAGAACTAATTAAAATATTCTTCACTGGAAGAATGGCCATACACGTCAGTTTCACAGGACAATCCTAACTAATGCCTGCTGTCCCAGTTACCCAAGTTTAGAAAACGAATTATACAGTCATCATATGCATTGCCTTCCAACTTTCTGAACCTTGGGCTTATGAAGCTTTCGTTTTCCATTCTTTAACAGTATCATTTGCATGACCCAAATAATTTCTAAACATTTACTAATAAAATGTACATCTAGAGTACTCACGGGTAGCCAAGGAAGAGGAGATTGAGGACTGAATGGCTTCGAAAGAGATTGACAAGGGTCCAGCAAAGCACCCATCCACACAAAGTAAGCAGCACCAAGCGCGCTGATATCAGAACCATGTAGTGAATCATGGACGCAGCACCCGCTTTAGTGGCCTGAAAGTTTGGAAGCACCAAAAGCAATATTTTATAATTGATCTTATTCAAAAGCAATGTGACTCAAGTAGGCTTAGTAGGTTTAGTAGAAGGTGAACTGTGCAAAAAATAATAATAAAATAATAATAATGATGAAAAGTAAAAAGTGC
>RJWT010022994.1:0-16983 GCA_004365215.1 Cuniculus paca | reverse complement strand
CTCTTACATCTGTTAGTACAGTGCCTAAAGAGAGTGGGCTTTCAATCACATGCATTCCATAAACCACTTAGTGCACATGGCTTTATGAAGAGCAAGCAATGACATTGGCTGAGTTGATTTACTTTTTTCTGTAACTGAATCAAAATGATAACACATGGAATATCAGTGGTGGCCTGACCTCATGCTTGGTGTTGCCTACCACTGGGGCAGAGACCTGTGTGAGTGTGCATGGCTGAGTAGGGAGGCAGAGGACTATGTGAGGGACTAGAGAGACTACTTGCTCTTGCAGACTTGAGAATTAGTCCCTTAGCCCAATCCCATCCTGTAGGTCTGTGCCCTGAGAAAAGTTGGATGCAAAAGGATGCAAAGCAGTTTCTACAAGGTTTGTATTACGTGTAGACCAAGCTTTGGTGTCCAAGTGACAAAGGGTAAGAGAGCAGAGAAGGTCATCACCCTGCTCTGTCTCTACTTCTATGGTTTTGGAATTCTGGAGAATTATAAGTGATGCAGGACCACCTTCGATACCTCCAAAGCCTGCATCACAGTGTCTTTGGCACACAGGGCCAGAACTAGGGTGGGCTGCAACACAGTGAAAGTGAGAGAGTTCTCTGCAAGTGACTTCCTGACAGAGAGAGGCCCAAGCCTCACTGGGGCATTGGCAAAGGAACAGGAGCTATGGGGATGGTTCATGGTAATTGAGCTTATCATGCATGAGCTTGTGAGATTGCCATGGAGATGTCCAGAAACAGAAGGACTTTTAAATTGGAAAAGTGTATGGTATTCTGCATAACAGGTAACACTAGGAGTTAAACGACTACTGCTGTGATTCTCTTGACATCCAAAAGCAAATTCTGATTGAAAAGACATGAGTAACAGCAGAAGGATGCTATGTTTTACTCTGAAATTTGGCCAACTTGAATTACAAATATTATGTGCAAACTCAGCAATGAGCCTAAGAAAGAAAGCTTTCTGGGTAAAGTAATGCCCCTGTGTATTTTAGGCAAGCATCCTCTTCTTTTCTACTTGAAGCATCAGCTCCCCTGAATGAGTTTGTGTACACTCTTTCTTGAGGACTAAATCATCTGGATTCTTCCTCTCCCACTTTTTCACATGCATCTCTGGTCCTACCCCAGTGGACCAGTGCTTGAAAGGTACCGGTACTTGTCTCTAGAATGAGAGTGTGGTGTGACAGGCATTCAACTCCGTCTTGATGTTTCCATATTTTTCATAGCAAAATACATGTTCCCTTATCATGAGACTACCACTCAGTTAAAACGAAGGCATTCTTTCTTCACAAAGATCAAACCTTTGGTCCCTGCCTTACACTGTTGATTTTTTTCCCCCACAGCATATCTTGACCTCTAGCTGTACCCTCTCCAGCAATCTTACATATACAGTCTGTCAGTGCTACGCATCCTGCCATTGCTTGTAAAGGTAATGTGGTCAGAGTGAAGATTTTTTTCCCACTTTTTTGTTGCATTTTGCCTGTTCTCTTTTGAGCTCTCCACTCTTCCCTGACAGAGCTATCCCTTCTTTTGTCAAGGATGCCTCATTCCTTTTTCTTCTCTGAATCCTAGTGATTCTCTAAGAACCAGTACTTTGCCCCACCTCCATGAAATCTTCCTTTTTTGACTTTATTTCTTTGTAATTTATCACTACAGGGGAAGAAAGCAGGAAGTTTCAGCACCCCCCCATCATTTGCATGCATTTGAGAAATAATTATGTCATATGCATGAGTCACCCTCTTCACTAACTTGTTACAAGATTCCCTCTTTTTTTTTTTAACTGTTTTGTACCAATTACTTAGGTCTACTATCTAAGGTCCTTTTGAAATCTGGGAATTTTAGCTAGCTGTGCTATTTTCTTTTGCTGGAGGGAAATCTAAAAGGATCAGCTTCTAACTCCTTTGTGCCCTCACCTTGAAAAACATCTTTAAAACAATGAAGCAGTGCTTGGAAATAACAAGACTTTAACAACAATTTCTTGAATGAATGCTTTCAAGTGTATGCCTACAAATTCCTGGTTCTGCTGTCAGTGATAATAATAATAGCATTTACTTTATTTAATTCTAGGAAAGAAGTGTGTATAGTAAGAATATGGTTTTTTTTTTAGGTATAAAAACCTGAATCTTGGCCATAGTAATATATTCTAAAATGTAGATGCAATTAAACTGTGAAGGGAATTAAGAAATCATTGCAGGGACTCTAAAGATGTATTCTAGCGCAGGAGAAAAAGTCAAAACCTTAAAGAAAGCATCTTAGTTTGTAAACCACAGAATTCTCAGTGTGTTTCACTCTTGTTCAAAGTATCTGAATATTTCTACAACCATGAATGTATCTGCTGATGTCTACTGTACACATCTGGATATTAAATTTACACATGGTTTTTATAACTGGAATCAAATCCAGGGTTTTCCCAATGATACCATATAAAGGCTTTAAAAATATTAATTTCATGTTTTGGAAGTCAGACCTTGACGCGAGCATATTTGTTCCTAATGCTAGAGAAATAGTCTATTATGTGTTTTGGATACTTTGGGTTTTTATATTATTTATATTTTAAAAGCTATTTTATTTGTTTTATTTATAGGTATTAGCTCCTGTTCTACTTTGTAACAATGTATCACATGAAACAGTACATGATTATGATATGTATAATCCAATAGAAATAATTTATAATCTATAATCCATATAGAAATAACTATATGAATTTATATAGTCTCATTTATTTATTATTCTTATTCATAATCTTTTTCTTACCAAATAAATTAATAATCTTTTTGCTGGTAAGGATATGTGATAATGTCTCTTTTGCACTTGATACAGGCTAGATGAGTATTAGATATATCAGAATATCAATAAGTGTTTGTCATTTGCTCTCTGGAGTAAAGAAGGAAATCAATGGCATGGAGATGCTGTACCAACAAGGCTAGTTGACTGAACCATCTGAAGGCTTCCACAGAGTGGTCTTTTAGGGAATTCATCATCATTTAGGATCTAAAAGCTCTATCGCAGCAGAAACTGGATCTTGGGATCTCCAGAGCTGACAGGACTCAGGGACACTGACTGACTCACAGATACCTGAGAGACTCATACATACTTCATAATGCCAGTTGATTAGGATAGTGTAGATAACTCCCTCTTCAGTGCCTGGACAGCTCTCATTTCCGAGCAGGACATCTATACCCTAGAAATCCACAATGTTAGGAAGCTGTGTAGCGACTACTTCATCACAAGGAATATTTCACCCAAGCCAAATGGAGACAACCCAGCCAGAGTAGAGTTCTCCTGTGACAAGACTGAACAAATTCTGAGACTCAAAGTCTCTCATTTGGCTATTCCCAGATGCCCAGTGGTATCCCTTGGTTTGGATGTGGCACTCAGGTAGGCATTATCTGCTGATTCACTCTTCCTTTAAGTTTGCTAATATCCTGAGCTAAAGTTAGAGTCCACTTGGTTAAATCTGGGCACTCATGCAATCTAATCTTGATGTAGTAAATTTATCAGAAATGTTCTTTTGTAGAATTTTGATTGCCTTGATGGGGGCAGACTAAAACCAGAGATTAGAAAGAGACCAGGAGAAGAAAGAGTTTTACGGTTGTGTGTTATTTTACTTTGATGGTATTGAGCAATAAAATCAAGCCATTATTAGGACAAGAAAACAAATGAGCTCCTTTTCTTTCTTTTTTTTTTCTCACTAATTTATAGGAAAAAACAGACAGCTTTATTTAGGGAAAACATTTAGCAAAAATCATGTTCATTTTTTTCTCATTCAAAAGCCAGGAGTCATCTGGAAAGGTTTTTAATTTTAAGACTTTATGAAGAAAACAAAGAAAAGAAAATAGATGATATTTTAAAAAAGTAGCAGACAGTCACTTTGAATTTGAAAGCCAATGATGTGAAATATGAATATAGCTTTTCAAAATATGCTGCAAAGTAAAGAGTGCTGAAGTAATCTGAGATTCTCCTAGGTATTGTAGAGTTCAGAGTCTTTCTAGGATAACTTCAAATTATCTTTCCTTCTGACTCTTCCCCAGTGGACCTAAGAATCAGAAATTAAATGAAAAATTGAGATGCCATTCTGAGACTATTCTATTGTGCTTTCAGGTCCATATATTTGGAGTGTTCCTGTTCACCACTTTAATTACAAATTTTATGTTAACAAATTAAGCAAAGGGTATACTTTTATAATGAAGAAACTTAACTTAAAAATACTCTTCTTCCTTAGTCCAAACAATACTATTGGATGTACATGAACTATTTATAAAAACAAAACAAAACAACCCAATATAATATCCATATCTTGATAAAAATGTCTTGGTTTGAAAGTATTGCTTTTTTTCTTTTCTTTTACTTTTGTACTATAATTTTATCCCAACACTACAAAACAACCCACCATTTAGAGTCTAAACTTTAGACTCAACTTGTAAGTTAGACACTATTTCAGAAAGAGTTGAAAATACTAGCTTGAAGTTGGCCCTACCTCTCATCTACTTCTGCCCATTCTCCTAAGATTAATTAACCACCAACTTGGTCTTTCATTAGAGAAAGTGTTGACTCTACAGTTTGTTCACCATTGGACCCCTGAGGATTTGACTTGAGTCCTATAATTTGATTATCTGATTTTACAATGCACTAAATACAAATAATACCAAGGGTTAGAGTACCAGAGCAAATAGGCCAACAAAAGGAAACTGACTCTTTCCTTATTGATATTATTTATCTCTTAATCGAACTAGCAAAGCATAAGTGAGCAAATTACATGATATAAAAGTTAAATTATCTTTAGTGATTAGAGAAATACATGAGATGAATCTCTTCATATCTCTACAGAAAAAGATATGGAATCAAAATTCAGTGACTTGAAAGCTCCTCTGGGAAAGGAAAGACACTGATGGAGTTAGGACTCAGGATATCTTGATGTCCCTAAAAATTTCTGCCTCCCCTAAACAGATCAGCAAATTTGACACAGTTCTGCTTTGACACATAGATACAAATTGAAGTATTTGTTCTCATTCAACATTGTGTGTTGGGTTTTGAGGAAGATGTGGCTTCTGATCTAGAGTTGCTTATTTGGTGGGCAAAGCAGATATGTAGACAAATACACATATACAGTGGGTGGTACGAACATACATGGTAAGTGCTTTGTGAGACCAAGATTTGAACTCAGTCACTGTAAAAGGCACATCTGGGAAGGTGTCTCCCAAGATGACCAGTGAGCAGGACCTTCAAGGAAGGGAGGTTTCCTTAGTCACTGAGGCTTGGCAGGCAAAAGTCAGGGTCGTGGAAGCACAAAGGATCCCCTGAACCAGAGCATCTCTGCCGACCTGGAAGAAGACTGGACCAACAGCACAGCTCTCTTTGTAAATAGCACAGTGTCATTTTGATTGGACAAAGCCATCATTTCAAAGTCTTTCTCCTCAACTCACAACCACAGAGAAAGCGAAGATAAAAACCATTTTCCTTAATTTTTTTTTTTTTTGCAACCGAGGTCCCAAGCCTCTTCCAGAAGTGACAGGCTCTAGGGAGAGTGGCAGGTCATATTTTATAGCATTTCTCTGCACCTCGGTTTTGAAAGCCTGGAATATCTGAAGGCCAGTTCCATGGCATAAGGTAGCCACAGGCTGAGAAGTGAAAATTTCTTTGAGAGAAAAGTCTAAAACCAGAGTGAAACTTCCAGTTTAACTACAGTTTAGTGGAGAGGAAACTGCTTTGAACAAATCATACAGGCACTTCAGCAAGGTAAAGGGACATCATATACATCACCTTTTATACTTTGGAGGACATTTTTCCATATCTTCATTTTCTCAGCTACTCTAAGAAGTGTTAGCTTTGTTTTATAGACCAGGGAGTTCAGGTTGACTAAACATCTATCCATTGTCATCTCTTTTATCCTTGATCTAAAAGTTATCTATTAGCAAGGGTTAGAAGACGATCTATGGGGTTTGTGCTTATGGACTGAGAGTCAAGTATGGCATGGTGGAGAGGAAAAAAATGCACTAAAGTTGGAATAAATGACAAAGTTTCTAGATTTCTCCCTGTCACCGACTGTGAGCTCTTGGATATGTTGCTTTGTAAGACTGAGTGCAATGATTTGGATCTCCATTCCTCTATCAGAGAATTTTTTTTGTTTTGCAATTTTTTGTTTTTTGAGACAGGGTCTCACTGTGTAGCTCAGGCTAGTCTTGAACTCACTATCTAGCCCAGGCAGGCTTCAAACTCTCAGCAATCCTCTTCCGAATGCTGGGATTACAGGGATATGCCGCCACATCTGGCTCAAGAGAAAATGTTCTTTTCTGACTGTTAACCCAGTAGGACACCAGAATCAGTCTCCTAGCAGTAATTCTGTACTCCAGGCAGAGTTCTTGTGGAGAACTGGTCCTATTCTGAAGCATATGTCTCATTAGCCCAGTTATACCATAATGTCAACAAATGCCACAATGATACAATTTATATTCATGTGCCTAGGATGTGAAGCACTGAGAAACTAAAAGATTAGGGAATTTCCTATTCTGCCTCAGCCTTGAGATTTACAAATACTCATTCTGTTCAATGAGAAAATCACTGTGTACCTGTAGCGTGATAATCCCTGAATACCCCAGGTGTACTGTGAAGATGATGGCTCAGAGAAAACACATGTGAATGAAATGGTTGGATCCAATATGTTCCCCTAGAAGGTCCAGTGCATTGAAGGCTTGTTGCCAAGGGGCTTTGGGGAAGCAGTTGGATCATAAGAGCTCTAACTTCATCAGTGAATTAGTTCATGGATGCGATGATAATTTGATAGCGTTATTGGGAGGAGATAGAAACAAGCAGTAGAAGCTAATTCCTGTTCAAAGAAAATAGATCATGAGAGTGAGGTGTGACTCTAGGGACTATATCTGGTCCCCAGACACTTGCTCTGGTTTGTGTCTGCTTCCTGGCTGCCATGAGGTAAGTAACTTTCCTTTGCCACACCATGCTGTTTCTGCCTTGGAGCCAGATGACCATGGAATGAAATTTATCAAATCATGAGCTTAATAAACCTTTCCTCCTGGAAGTTGTTTATATCACACATTTTGTTACAGTGACAAGAAGCTGAAAAAGTTGGCTACCACAGCTGACTTTCATGGTAAGTTAGGAAGAGCTAAAGCCTATGTAATGGGGTAGGAGCATAGACGTCTTCGGAGCTCAACTCTTCCTACAACATGATTTTCAGCCATGGCCCCTTAATAATAGCTTGTTTCTCCTCTTTTTCATCAAGGAAGGAGAAATGTTGAGGGAGTATCTGAGTCCCCAAAATGGCCCCCACTAAAGATTTACATAACAATTTTGATTAGAGAAACAGGACTGTTTAAGGAAGGAGTGGGCAGAGGTACACATCTACTGGAGTTGCCAAACTGCCTTGGGAAAGATGAGGGTAATTATACCTGATGACGCTTCTTGTCTTTGAATCAGCACGATAACCCATCATCTCATGCTGTTTGTTCATTCATTTCCTGCTCAGTTATTTTACATATTATTCTCTTGAGTTCCCCAGAAAATCCTGCCAAAAGTGCAATTTTTTTTTTGATGGGAATCAAAAATGGGTTGACTGCTGTTATTCTAAGCAGGCACAGTGGAGCTACAAGCTCCAGAAATAAAGGACTCTTTCATTGCCTAGTTGCTGATGCCCACTCTGGGAGTTATCTAGCTTTCACTCGGACAGCCACAAGAAGTATGCAAAATTCCCACTGGACAATAAGACCCAGGCTAGTCTTAGAAAAAGAAAAAGCACATATTGAGCAATTTTTCTGGAATCTATCAGTTGAAGTCCTAAATGGCACAAGAAAACAGAAGCTGGTGAAGTTGTGACATGGGATAGTCTGTGTCACCCACAATGGAAACTATGAACATTGGAAGAATTTCCTATTCTAAACAATGTGGGGTTTAAAATACACTCCCGGGAGATGCTCCTGAATGCACAGGCTTATAGCTACTATTTATAGTGGCTGATGTGTACTTTACCAAGATTTTTATTCCAACAAAGGAACTGTATGTGGTGTAGGGAGTTATTAAAATGGAAAATAAACCATCACATTTTAACTTAGTCAATTGGTACTCATCTCAAACATAACATCAGATCTCCCTAATCTAGACTAACTGGCAGGAAAACCAGTATAAATCATGAAATATTTTAAAAGAAAATTACTTGAAAAATGTTCAAGTATACCTGGTAACTTTCACCAGGCTAACAAAACATTACATGCTTGTTTAAAAAAAAAAGAATGAGTAAAAATGACTTATAGTTAGGAAATTAGCTGTTAAATGTAAGTGAATGTTTCTAAAGTTGTTTAAAAAGTTGTACTCCCAAGTGTTTAAAAATGAAGGCATGGAATGTGCCTTACGTATTTTACTTGTTAATAAAATCCTTTATTTATAAATAGTTCAAAGTTATACTTCACTATAGCCCCTAAATAAATGATTAAACATTCAAAAATAGAGACGTCTGAGTTGAAGCAGATTTATGATAAACTAAAAATGGATTTCCCAACTGCTTGTGAATATTGCTTATTAGGTAGCAAACTGGTGAAAACTGATTTTATTCATGAAAAAGCATGTACATGACTTCCCTTTAACCTTGCTCACAGATGAATGAGAACCCACTTATACAATCATGACATTGTTCCCTCTGCCCAAGGTTCATGCCCAGTGTGGGACTTTCTTGTAGACCCAATAAGAACCTTTTGGATGGTAAAGGTCAAGAACTTCCAGGAAGATTTCAAATCAATTGAGATAGATTTCCCCTGACTAAGGTTCTGGAGTGTTCTGTAATCATTCCTGTCTGTCATGTCTACAGAAGCCACAGATGCAGGCTTCCCATACCTGCTGATCACTGATAAGAGCAAAGAACAAAAGAGAGACTCTTGTGGGTTTACACAGAAAATTGTCTTGCCCTCTCAGGGGACTGGGCTCTCAGCACCTTTACCCGAGAGACTGAGAGCACTTTTGCAATGCACTGTGGAAAAACTATCACCTAAATTCCACATTACTTCATTTAAAATTTTGCTGTAAAATAAATGAGTTATTCAGGGTGCTTGTTATTGCTGTGGGTAGAGAAGTCAAGGGAAGGAATTGCAGAGTGGCACACTGGGGTTCCAGAGGCAGTGGAAATGTGCTAGATCTGCAGTAGAGAGATGAGTTCAAGGGGTGTGCATTATGATACTTTAGGACTTCTACATATGTTACATAATATTGTATATATGAACTTTTTAAATAAGTAAATGAATAAAATTAGTCATGTGGAATAAACAATTAAATACCTTTATATTATTAGTATAGTATTTACATACATGGCATGATAAAAATATACAGTAAATATACAAATTGAAAAAGATCAATATAGTATAAGACATATTGCCCTGTGCTTTCCCTTCAACTCAGATGGCAAGATTTGATTCTCATTTTGTAACAATTAACTGCTCTCGTTCTGCCTACCCACGTATCTTTTTTTTTATTTTACTAATCATAATCTGATACACCTTCTCATTAGAAATGTTATCTGTAAGCTATTTTTGAATGTAAAAAATGTTCTCCACAAAATACATTGCAGTAAAACCTCTTCCCAAAAGTGTGCTCTGTTTTCTTCAACAATAGCCATTGGCAATTTTCTACAGACAGCAAAATCAAGGTGTCTTGACTTATCCAGGGGCCGACACAAGTGAGCAGACTCTGCCTCAGCTAAACTGGGTGATCTGAGTGTGGCCAGCCTCTGTAGATTTAAATTTCTTTATGTGTAAATGAAGTTTTTAAATCTTGCAGATACTTCCTGAGACATGATTAGTGCTGAGTCCCTGTTACTTCTTGTTAGATCAGGTGATTCTTGGACCTAGGAGGTCTGTAGCTGGAGCCCATGATGCTATTGAAGGCAATGCCATGACTTGTGGGTGAAGGTGTGTGTTTTTCTTGGAGGAGAGCCCAGAGCCTCCAAGTAAGGTGTGGTCCACACATGAAACATTAAAAATACACTGCAAAGAAGCCCCAAAAGTCAGTGACAGCCTTCCAAGTGATTGCATGACCAAGTCCCTGTCCTGATGGTGAATGTAGTCTTACGGAGAAAAATCCAGTGAAAAGTCATGCCCCAAACTGTCCTTGGCTCGAAGTGGGAAACTTGATTTCTGTTTGTGTTTTTCTGTGAAATGGGAATAACATGGGAGGTTTTTTGAGGGCAAAAGAAAACAAGGGCCATGTTTACACGTGTGAGCAATTTACCTGAATAAGCATGAAGAACATTTCAATTGGCCCAATCGTTCAGTCGGTCTATTGGCACATAACTGCTTTGACTGATTTCTCCCTGTTTTTGGAGGTTATTTGGCCATTATAGAGACGACGGACCACCAGCCAAGATGTTGAGTTGAGACACGAAAAATTCCATTGCTTGATTTGTTATAGTGGAAAAATTTTGAGATTTGGGACAAATAGGCCGAACTAGGTTGCTCTCAGATACTTCCTAAGACATGAAATTGGAATGTTACTTAAACTTTCAGACCTATAGATTTCTCAGCTGTAAAATGGGGATAATAACATCTGGGTCATAGGGTCGTTTCAATGATTGAAGGAGACAATATATTAAAGCATATCACCTAGAAACTGACATGTGGTTGATGTTAAACAAATGAGTTTCTTCTCTTCCCAATAGTAAATGAAAATTTCGACTGATACTTTTATTCCCACTTAAGAATAATTTTTGTGAAATTAAATTTTTAAAGTGAAATTCGGAGTAATGTTTTAGACATTCTACTTTAAATAATCACACAGCTACAATATATGATTTTTAAAACCCTTAGAAAACAATTATATTCATATGACAAACTAAAGTGTGGCCAACCCAAAGACAGAATTCTTTCCCAACCTTAGTACAAACATTTTAGTAAATGTCAAGATCACCATAGGAAAGGAGGTTTGTAGCCAGGAGACAGCATATCATAATGACCGAGTTGGCAAAGACATAAAATTCAAATTTTATCTTGTACCAAATGGTTACCAAAATATTGATATGATTTTAATAATAACACCTAACATTCACAGTTCATATACTATGTGCCAGTCATTGCATTGCTTTCTACACATGAGCAGATCAACTAGCTCCATGTTTGCAATGACTTTGGGAGACAGATACAATTATCCTTATATTCATAGAAAAAGAAATAGAAGATTTAAATAATTTGGCAAGGTAACACAGGTAGTACTTGTCAGAAGCAGCATTTGAACCCAGTTCTCTCGCACCACACACCTAACTGCTTTATCATTCTGCCTTTCCCTAGGTGGCTGAGGATCCATACCTTATAAAATCTTACGAACTGAAACTGTTAAGAAAGATTTACCATTATTTTAAGTGTACTGACCCATATATATATACCACATATTTTTTCCAGCTGAGAAGGAAGTTATGAATTGACATATGAGGTTCCTAAGGATCTAGATTTTTAATTTTTTTATACCCCAAGTTTAGATATAGTCATTGAAAAAGTGCCATTTTGGATAGATCCTCCTGGTACCACAATGCAGGACACATTCAGGACCCAGAGGAATTGTTAGGTTAATGGAAATTGGTCCAGGAAAGTCTTTAACTATAAACTGGCACAGACAATAAATACCAGCAATGTAGATTGAGAGAGAAAAAGAGAGGGAAGATGTGCGTGAGTATCTGCATTTATTTATGGCTGAGTACAAATAAATAATGAATGATTCCTTAGTGGAAATTATCTACTTCATCTTATCCACATCCTTACATTCAAGGTGGACTGAGCCTAAATGATATTGAACAGCTGTAAAAACCTTATAGAAATCTTCTGAAATCTCTTCAAAGCTTATTACTTGAGAAACTCCTTTTAAATAAAAAATTGGATAACAAATGCAAATCCCTGGAGCGATCAACTTTCTAAGAGAACTGAAGCAGGGTTTGAGCACATGGAGCTATTTTAATGAATTAGGCAGCTTCAGAGGAATATTTTATTTCCCTTCCTGATGGAAAATAGTGTTCTGATATTAACATAATAAAAAATTGCATTTGAAAAGATTTCTATTTGGAAATTTCAAGGGCATGATTTACACATTTTGAATAAGTGTTTTTGTGCGTGCATATGTGTTGTGTAATTGCTGATGGGCCATGCCATTAAATCATGTTAAAAAGTGCCACAAGCTCTGGAAAGGGATTTCATGGATTCAATGAATTTTTAAAATTGCTTGTTTTTCTAGTGCAGTGAAAATATTTACCTTATAATGTCTAATCATCAGGATGTTTCAGAAGCCCATAAAAATGTATGAATGATGGCAACAGCAACAATGTTTTCTTTCCTTTATGTGTGTCTGTGGGACTCTGAATCTGATAACACAACTACAATAGGGGCCTTTTTTTCTGATCGGAGAGTGGAGCTGGAGTTGGGTGTGGAAAGTGTATGCTGAGAACGTAATGAGTTTAAGGCTTGAAAACGCAGATAGCTGCTTGTTGCTTGCTTGAAAACAAGTCCAATATTAGGCAAAGTACGTCCACTGAAGATTTCTTCATGGACAAAAACGTTGCTGCAGGTTTCTTAGAAGATACACCAAAGATCAAAGTCCTTTTGGCCTAATTTAAAAGACCAGCTTGAATTGGCATTACCTCTTCTGGTTGAGTCCACAGGGTCTTACCTCAGACCTTGTGACTGGTCACACTTGCCCAGAGCTCTTTACTTAGTAGCAAGTCCTGGCTTTTCATCTTGCACAGAGTTCTCATATCCTCTGAGATGTACAAATAAAAACTTTCATATGTTTTATTTTGTGTTTGTGTTGCAGAGAATCAAGTTAATAACAATCAATAGTGATGCTCACCAAATGTTGATAGTGTTGATATTTTCATGTATTATCCTTTTTAGTCCCCACAAAAACCCAATAAGGTAGGTATTTTTATTTCTAACACTTTACACAAGAAGAAATAGAAGGTTTGAAAGAATGAATAATGTGTGAGATCGAGCAGTTAACAAGTGGCAAACTTGGGATTTGACCCCATAATCTGTATCTCTAACTGCTAAGTGATACTGTCTCTGACCATTCCACTTCTTGGTGTTCCTTCATTCATATAAAAAATGTGTATTTCATTCAGAAGTATCCATTCCTGGTGCATTATTAGTACCTGGTGCCTACAGATACACCTAAAGGGCCTAACACTGTTTTTTTGTACTTGTTGAGTAGGAAGAGAGCTGGATACAAATGACCCTTTTGAAATGTCTTCATTTCCATCCCAGAGGTATTCCCATCCCCAAAGTATTTATTCTGGCTAACTTGCTGCACTGCCATTCCAGGTCTGGGAACAGTTTTTTCTTTTCGTTTTAGGTCTTCCGCAGTCTGGCCTAGGTACACACTGTGAAGGGTCACACAATCATTTTTTCTATGGAAAATTGTTGTATTATTTATTTGATTTAAAAATCAAATAATATATGATCATTGCAAAGAAAAATTAGACAACATCAAAAGTATAAGGAAAATAAGAATGCCTGTAATCCTCCTGAGAAAACATCCATGATAAAAGAGGAAGTCAAGGCTAGAGCCAGAGGAAGAAAGACTTGTCCAGAGTCTTGTATGGCCTTTTTCTTCAGATCAGAACCATGACTTTAGAAGAGTCACTGAGTTCTGGTTCTGGGCATCTGTTTCCTGGACACTAAAATTGACTGGATCCAAGGCCTCACTTTCATTACCCTCATAAAAAAACAAATTTTACAAAGTCCTGGAGAATGAACATGGATTTATCAAATCCTAGAATGACAGAATTGGAAGGTTCACCTTGAAACATGAAAAGGTAAGCTTAGTACAAGTATAATGGAGTTCTTTGTTTTTATTACAGAGAAAAAGAAATATAGGAGAGAGAGAGAGACAGAGACAGAGACAGAGACGGAGACGGAGACAGAGACAGAAGCTGTGGAACATGATCTATCAAAGGAAATAATAAAGACAGAAATGTAAGTAAAATATGTTGGGATTCAGGCGATTTTTTTTTTTTTAGATTATAGGGGATAACTCACTAAACTTTACTGTGTAAATTCCTTTTAAGACTGTCATTAAAGAAAAATAAATCCTTATACATGCACATACATACAAACAATTACAAATTATAGAAGAATTAATCAAGTACAGTAACTGTGTGGTCAACTCTTAGGCCAAACCCTTAGCTTCCTTAGTTTCATCACTGTGTTGCTCTAACCACAGAAAGTTCATTTTCTCACTACTTTCACAGTGATTCCCTAACTTTCACTGATGTAGAAAGCAAAGAAGCTGACAGTACGAATCCAACATGATGCCTAATACCCAAGCCCTCCTTTCTGAGCCCTAGCTTCGCCTCTGGTAGGTCTGACCCTGCACTTTGATTTTCTGATCCTACTCAATTCTGGTTTCCTGCTGTGACCTGACATCCATTTATTTATCAGCATTATTTCCCCAACTCCAAGTATAGACACTGGAAACTGGTGCTTAATAAACATTTCTTTGTACTGAGAATCAAACTCAGGACCTTACAATTGCCAGGCTGGTGCTGTGCTGCTGAGCTATATCCCCAGTTTAATAAATATTTCTTGGGGAAGGTATTTTGCAGATTGTCAGGGGATCCTGAAGCCAAATAACATGGTATTGGAAAGAATAAGAGGCTGTTCCACTGGGCCTGCCTGGACACTCTATGAGCCTTTGATGTCCACTTCTCTCCCTGGTTCTCTCCCACTCTGATGGTTTGTCTCCTTCGACAGTGCTGTTATGTCTTTAGGATCTCTCACTCTTTGCATACTTGATTTCTTGGGAATAGCATTATCTCAGCTTTTATACCATCACCACCATATGAGTTTGCCCAAATGTACTTTTTTATTGATAATTTTTCTTCTTTTCTGAACAAAGATTGAAATTTTCTATCTCCAACCACTAGGAGGAAGTCTTCATTTAAATTCAGTTTCTACCTGAAATGAGATGTTATTCCCATGACCACTCAAGAAAGGGACAAAGCAGACACCTTCTTTCCAGTTCCTGAGACTTACTGTCTCTGGAATTGTCTTTGAGTTTTTCCCTTTCCTAAAAAGCTTGCTAATTTTCCCTTTATAAAGACTCACGCATGTGATCTCTCCATTTCCACAGTCAATGCCGTGACTCGGACTGTATTTCCAAATACTAACTGTCCCGGTGCCAGCATCTCCATGTTCCAGTTCACTGCAGATGACTTTGTCTACCACACTTCATCACACACAACTCACTTGTTAAGTCTCTTTGTATTCCTATTATAGAAACACCCAAGATATGCAAGACCAACCCCCTTTCCCTCAAGCACCAAATACATGTCTTGCATCAGGATTTGTACTTCCACTTCTGAGTTTTTGCTGGGGTCATTCCCCCACTTAGACTACCTCCCTTTACCCTTCATCATCACCATTACTTTCCATGGCTTTCCCTTCCAAAAATCCCTTTCTGACTAGTTTCATTGCAGGATGATGACTTCCTCTCTTTCTCTTGGTGTTATTATTTAGTTCCTGCTATATTACTAGCTGTTTTTTTTTAATCTGTTTAGCTAGTAATAATGGTAAATAATAATAATAACTATAATGGCTGTCATTTATGAATACGATGTACCAGGTACTGGACAAGAGCACTTAGGAAGTTCAATAATCTTCCAGACAAGCACACAAGCTATGCAGCTTTTATGCAACACAGATGAGGCATCTGTGGTTTAGACAGAGGTCACCTGCTTATGACCACAGAGCTTATAAGTGGCACGGCTAGGATTTGATTCTACAAAGCACACATGGTGTTCGTGGTGCTCTATGTCTTTGCATAGACTATGGCCAACATAATCTAAGGTAAGAATGTTATCTTCCTTTACATTCCTTTTACAAATAAGTAGAACTTTGACCCCTGATACTCTTGTTGTTGGTGCAAGTTTTCAGTTTACTACTGCAGGATCATGGAAGCATCATCTTGCTGTCGTCTTTTCATCTGTACATTGGGAAGTAAACTGATTTGCTTTTAAGAACATCATTTAATAGTTTTCTCCTGTGAATATCTGATTTGCTTTCTCGAAAGAACATCTGATTTAAGCCACATTCAATGCCACTGTTGTTCGTTCTCGGCTTAAAATACACATTTGTGCCCTATATTTTATACACTGATATTTTATTTCCACAACCTGTTTCCAAGATCACTGCTCCAGGAGTTTGCCACAGCGTGACAGTTTCCAGCTATACCCAGCCTATGCAGCAGCCAAGCCCACTGGGCATTAATCTCTCCTACATCAATCCCTGGATTTGGGGTGCTTTTCTATAGCATAAACATTTGTCACAAGATTCTTCTGGGACTTCTTGCCTTTCCTTTTTTAGATTAAAGACGCATTTCCTAAATGGTTCCAGTGTTCAATATTTGACATTTTTCTGTAATTTGAGTATCATTAACTTTTTAAACCTTCATTGACACATTGCCTGTGTCATTAACAATTCAGCCACAAAAAGCATTGATTAAATGCAACTGTGTGATTCTTCTCCAAGCTCTCTTTTTTTTCATACTTGTTTGTTGTCCTTCATTTTTAAATGCAAAATTTACAGTCTTAATGTTAGAGGAACTTTCTATTACTTGTGTTCTACGCAGTTTGATATGCAATGTAGTCCAGCTTGGCCCATCAGTGGGAACAGTCTTTGAGGCCTGGGACCAACATTGCTAATAATGAAACACAAGCATCTGTCCACTTGTGCTTCCTACCTTTCTGCTTCCAGCCGCATCTCCTCCCTCTTTTGTCTCCTGAGTTCTCTGCGACGTTCAAAATCATCCATGGTGAGGTTTCAGGTTTAAGGAGACCAAGTAATGTCTAGATGGAAAGGGGGAGAGGCAGAGTTAGTATCAGCTTCTCTGAGTCAGACTATTCTCTCTCAGGCATCAATTTATTTCTTCATTTTCACTCCTCCTCTCTCTACCCTTAGGAAAATGCCTTAGCAGACTGATAAGGTAGTCAGCAATCAACTTCTGACTC
>RJWT010022993.1:0-16977 GCA_004365215.1 Cuniculus paca | reverse complement strand
AGCTTCTAATACATTAACATGTTGTCTTATTCATTTTAAAAAGCAAATATTTCTCACACATGTATCAGACATAGCTAGGTGTTGAGGTTTATAGAAATGAATAGTTGAATGATTTCTATCTTCAAGGATCTCACAACTAAACACATATGCAACTAAAACTTCTTGGTAAGTGCTCTTAGAGAAGGATGAAACAATTGGCTATAAGGACTAAAATAGCAAGAGGGATTCCCTTTGGCTGTGGAGATGAGGTTATGTTTTATAGAATGTAATATTTGAGCTGTGCCTTAAGGAATGACATAATAGAAAAGCCTTTGGCTGCTATTTATTGAATCTTTACTAAGGACTATAATGTAGACTTTTTACATGTTATTTTGTTTAGCCATTACAAACACTCTACTCATTCTAACAATAAAATAAATCAATTTATGAAATATCATATGGCTAATAAATGGTCAGGAAGCAGCAATCTGCTCTAACCCCAAAGCCCATGTTTTTAATCTTTGCATCTTTTCAAGGTGGACAAAGACAAAAGGACCTTCTAGGTAGTGGATAAAGCCTAAAGTACAGCTGCCAGGAAAGACATAGAATTTAAGAAATTGTAAGTTCTCAGGTGGACATGGTGGCACATGTCTATAATCCTAGCACTCTAAAAGACTGCAGCAGGAGGATTGCCAAGTTTGAGCCTAGCCTGGGAAACTTAGTGACTTAGTGAGACCCTGGCTAAACATAAAACATAAAAAATAAAAAAGTAAGGTTGAGATACAGCTTAGTGTGAAAGTCCTGTATTAAATCCGCAGTCTGGGGGAGGGGGGAATGGATTCTCCGGTGTGTCTAAAACATGTGGAGTGTGATGAGTGAAGATGAAACTGAAAAGTGATTTGGGTGCCATGGCAAAAAGCCTCTCATACTAATTATGAGACTGGCAGAGTTGAAAAGGAATTAGCAGCTATTTTGGAGGCACAATTAGTGATCAAATGATAAGAAATGGGAAGAGTGTCTCACTTAAGCAACTGAGTGTGATGCTGCCACCTAGTTAAGGAACAAATGAGGAACCTATTTGGTGACAGAAGGACCTGGTGTGTTCATTTTAAACATATCAAGGTTTAGATGTCTGCGAGACTTATCCAGGCGAGGATGTCTGATGATAAATACAACCAGAAGCTCAAAACCCAAGCTAAATAAAGAAGCGTAGATTTGAGAGTCACAAGCAGATCGATAAATCTTTGACCTGTTGCAACGTTGGAAATGATTCCTCATCTAAGGAAAGGATAAAAAGGGAAAATGGTCACATGATAATTTACCAAATGGGTGAAGGAGAGAAACAGAAACCAGTAAAAAAAAAATAATGAAATTGTGGTCAGACAGGTATTAAGAAAACAAAAAAACAGGAAAAGTAGAAATCAAGTAAGGGGACAGTTTTCAGAAGTAAGAAGCCGTGTTGAACCACACTTGTGAAAACCCAGGCATCCATCACTCGTGAAGTCCAGACCTACATGTGTAATCAAATCCTGTAAATATCCTAAGGTCCTTCTCTACCTATGTTTCTACTCTTCATCAGCAGGGTGCTGGCCAAAGGAAACTGTACAATCACAAATAATAATTATGAATATATTAGTCTTAATTGGGTTAGCAGCTAACTTCATTAATTCAAAACAATTTTGTCCCAAGAAGCTTGAATCATGCAATATTTTAAAGCTCAAGTCTGTTGTATAGTGTAGTAACAAAAATCGGAGATTAATGAAGGATGGTCAGGTGAGACTTGCTAAAGCTGGTTTGGTAGACAAGTGGGCAGTCTCTACTTTGCACATAAACAGATGCCAAGAATGCTTAGATGTGCTTAGATGTAGATTAAACAGCCTCTTTGTAATCTTATTTGCAATATTTCTTTACTTAGGAAATCCTTTTCCAAGGATAATGTAAAGATTTTAACCTCATTTGAAGAACTATAATTTTCATGGTTTAGCCCAATATCATGAGGTTTCGCTGTTACGAACTTTTCAGCTTCCTTGTGTCTATGGGATGATTTTTCTCCTTCTTCCTTGTTTACCATTTGTATATGCTCCCAAATTCTTTCTTGTCTCCTTTCAGATTTAGACAGGCCATATCTTCAATTCTGATAGCTCCATTTCCCTTTAAATAACCACAGACTCTAGCACTGGAGCATTGGCCCTAACCCATCTGGATGATTGGCAGATAACTTGTTTAGAGGATTGGAAACAGCCAGAAGTGACATTCAAAGATTCAAAGACAACTTGCGTGGGAAATAAATCTTTGGCTGGGGAAAAATGACTCTTTGCCAGGCAATACCATTGTAATTTATCATTTATTGGGAAAGAAGAATGCCTTTTAAGAATCGCATCAGACTAAAACTGATTACAGATATTAAGCAATTTCTCTGTGAGCCATTATTCACCGGGAATGTGAAAGCCAAGTGCCTCTGGAAGGTGGGAGCTGATGATTCACTGAGTGCGCTATTGCACTGCTGTAATTGGTAGCATCATAAACAATGGAATATGACAGGTGAGAACCGATTAAAAAGAATGAAGTGTTTTGTGCTGTCTCCTCTAGAAAGAAGAAACAAGATGTTATTTCACCGCGACATTAACTATTGATTTGGGTTTTTGTTTGTGTATAGTTCCTAATGGTTATCATAGCTCAGGAGAACTATTCATAGCTTATTCATTTCAAAAGTCACCATAAGTGGGGTCTTAAGCTGTTCCAACTTTGTGCTATTGCTTCTGAAACAAAATGACGGGTTCTTTTTTTTCAGTGTTGGAAAAGACTCAAGATTGCTATACACTCAGAATACTGAAGACCTCAGATCCAGATAAAAATGACAATACAATCAAGTGATATTAGAACCAATGAGACAGGGCATTTCTTGCTAGTGAACTCACAGAACACTTATTCATACTTGTTTGGCATTTATCACTTTTTATCCATATCATATTTATTTGAGATCATGTTTTAGTTATTATACCCAGTTATAAATATCTCAAAACAGAGATTGTACCTTGTAAATTTTTGCTATCTCCTTAGTACCTAGCTCAGTAATGTGTTATATGTTCAAAAAACCATTAATTCATTGATAAATGACATGAGTCACTATATTTATTGAAGCTCATCTCTATTTTCTCGATTCTGTAAAAACAGAAGGTAGATTAAATAGTGCTGCATAATAGTAAACCAAAATGGTTTTTAAAATCAATGTATACAATTGTATATTTTAACAGTCTTTAATTCTGTTATTTAAAGAACTACTCAGACCAAATAATGTATATGTCATTTGGAAAGAGTTTTACTTTTGAGGAAGAAGTTTACCTTCTGGAAAAAAACATTATAATGTCAAGTATTTTGGGCATTCATGCCTCCCTCTTTAGAATCTGAGGCCATAGTTAGGACTATGTAATTCCCTAGGACAGCTAATTAAATGTTGTAGTTACTTACTAAGATAAAACAGTGTATGAGTAAAAATCCTGCAAAAATAAATACATACAGAAAGGACCGTGTAATAGTTAATTGTGGGATCAATCTGAGTAAAAAACAGCAGATTGGCTTAGCACATTTTTGGGTGTGCCTGGATGGTTGACTTACTGAAGACGGAGGATCCACCTTGAGTGTGAGTGACACCAACCAATAGGCTTGTCTCCTGGATGGAACAAAAAGGGAAAGAAGGAAGTCTTGCTTCTCTTCTTTAGGGGTGCTCCAGTCTTCTTTATTGCCTTTAGACATCCATATTCAGCCTTCCGGAGCAGACTCTTCAGTTTTCCTGAACAGACCCTTCAGATTTCTGATATGGGCTTGCACAGGACTCTGGTGAGAGCTCTGGGGCTTCAACTTTTGACTGGATCCTCTGGCTCTACTGCACACAGAGGGCCCTTTTGCATTCTCCCACACCTGACTCTACGGAAGGTCATTGCAAGCTTATCTTATAAATCACATATATATTTTTATAATATATCTGTTCCTCTAGTAAATTTTAACTGATACAGACCATAAATGTCACATTCGTGTATTCTGTTAGGCACATCTTTTTTGCAAACAGCAGGGCTAGCCTTTAACAAAACAGGAATAGTCAGACAATATCTAGAATATCCTCCAAAGCCTATTTTTCTGGATATGCTGTCTCACCTACCTTAAGTAACTTCAGTTATATATTCTTTATATTTTTCTCATCTTTTCTGTATGAAAACCTGTTGTGTTGTTAAATGTGTAACTATGTGTTATGGCTTATGTGTAGATGTTCCCCCAAAGCCTCATGCTGTCATAGGTGGGACTTTTTCACAGGTGGTTGGATCTACAGTGTTTGAAGCTGGGATCACATCAAGGTGCAATGCTAGGATCAAGAGCACTAGGATTAAGGGCATGAGTGCTAATCTCCCTAAGTAGTCTAGATAAGATATAAGGGATAGAAAGAGCTGGGGTTATCCTTTGCTTTTTTGCTACCTTCTGCCTGCTATGAACTGTTTCTCTGCTGCAATGCCTGTCTGCCAAGCCACCCTGCCTTGGAGCCAGTCAATTATAGACTGAAACCTCTACAAACTGTGAGCTAAATAAACCTTTGCACCTTTAACTTTTGATGTTGGGAAAAGTTACTAAGACACTACATCATGGCAGAAATATTATAAGGTGTAACTATGAAAGTAACTCTAAATATTTTCTCTGACATCCCTCTTGTATTGCCATGATCAGCTTGGTAAAACTGGCTTACTATTCTATCTGCATGCCAGCTAGTAGAAAATACTAAAAAGAGTGAGAGGGAGAACCCTCCTTTTCCTTATGGAAAAGATTGGAAGCTTCACGTATCACCTCCTTTTGCATCTGTTAACTGCAATTTAATCATATGGTCATGACTGACAGAAATATGCTTTTAAACATGTAGCAGAGGATCAAAAAAATTTAAGGACAAAAAATATAGGACAGACTGACAGAAGAATTAGACATCTAGAATTGGTGAAAGAAGCAAAACTTTAAGAATGCTAGGACATTAGCAGATCTTTCTCTCCAGAGAATTAAGAGCTATATGAGGAGGAGATGAGGCCTAGGTCACTGCAAGGTGGGTACCTAGACATGACACCCTTAAATCAAGCTGGCACACTGAGGGAGTTATAATCTCAATCCAGATTTGTGCCAGAAAATAACCTGCCTGGTGCTACATAGAAAATAAAGCTTCATTGGAAACCAGGAGCCAAATGCTTGCCTTCAGAAGAGATGAGGTTCATGTTCATTGCACCTCTAAATCCTGGGTTGGTAGGGCGATGGAACCATTCTAATCCTTTCTGGAGAAACTCACTATCCACATAGACCTCATGACATTTTCATGGACAAATTACATGATTTTCAGCCAAATATTCAGCATGTTAAATTTTAATTAAGACAAAAAGGAAAAATAAATGCATTTTCAAACAAACAGGATAAATTATTTCCCAGACTTTTACTGAAAGAACAATAAAAGGGCACAGCTCAATAAAAATAAAATAGGTAGAAAATTTGAGAAAATAAATAGGTAAACATGTAAGTAAATCTAAAAAAAAAACAAAAAACATTTTGATTATGTAAAGGGTAAATAATCCAGGCCAGTTTGTTGAGAAGGTACAAAATAATAAGGCAAAACCAAAATGCTACAACTTTAATGTTTAAGATATATAGAACAGGTGATTTGATTTAAACTATCCTAATTCTATGGATTGTTCTGTAAGATAAATTGTAAAAATTGAAACTTTTTTTTTTCTGGTACTGGAGATCTAACTCATGACCTCACGCTTACCAGGCAGGCGCTTAAGCTAAATCCCTGGCCGAAATTTAAACTTTTAAAAATTAAATACATAAATTAAAATTTAAAAGGATCTCATTATATAAATTGATATAACTCGTGATCAATGTAAAGGAGCTACAAAGCAAAACTCTACCTGAAAGGGGGAATAAAGGAAGAAAAGGCCAGGACGAAGAAAATGAAGACGTGTAAACAATGCAGAACACAGCAAGAAAGACAGTAAAATTAACACAAATGCTTCACTAGTTAAGTGATAAGAGTTTTTCAGTTTGGATCTCTAAAAATACATTAGTAGGTCGACCAGAGATACAGACCTACATAAGACATATAATGTTTGAAATAAGTCAGTGATCAAGCAGACAAAAATATTAGTAAAAAATTAAATACCTTAACTTTATTATGGTTATTATATATTGAAATTTGAAACCTGAAACTTCACTATAAATATTCATTTAAGATATATATGAAAAAATTCTAAAGATTTTCCTTGTTAGATCATAAAAATTCTTATCAAATGTCAAGAATGCAGCAGTGGTCACAATGTTTTTAAATTAGATTTTTTAAAATGAAAGAATAATAAAAAATAAAAGTTTGTAATTTGAACATTATAAAACTTGCTTTTGGGAGACAATTCTCTGTGAGTCTCTTGCATGTATGTTTTATTGTTTGTTTGTCTATCTTTCTTAGAACTCATTTTAAAGTGGCTTACTGCATCACATCCTAGAGTATGCCTATTTTTGTTGAGTTGCCTTCTATGCTTAAGTCATAAATCTGCTTTCTTCAAAACTCTTCTCAAATATCATTTCCTCTGAAGAACCATCTACACCCAGGTCTGACTTAAGGTTCTGCCATGTGTTTCTGGAATGATATTGTTCTTGGCAACTATAGGTCTGATTTCCATGTATCATTGTCTGCCAGTCTGGCAATGCAGAAGTACTCATAACTGAACATTTTTCTTTAAATTCATGATTTAAACAGCATTTTATCTAGCTTTCATCTTCTAGTGTCTTTGAGTGCTCTTTAAAAGTTCATTTCTGTTTCAGAATTTAACAATATAATGTGGCTCTAAATTCCTGAGGCAAGTCATAATAAATTTTATATGTTATATTTATATTTTAAAGCAATTACTTAACAGTTCTGGAATTCAGTATAAGTACAACTAATAACATTGACCTAAGAGCCTACAAAAATAAAGTGGAGTTATTTCCCTTTAGAAAGTCAGTATATTATACTCTGAGTGTTTTGAGAAATTACCCTATTTTGATGAAATAATACAATTCTGAATGTTGTCACTAGGATGAAGAATTTTCTCCATTTTTTATAAGGAAGTCAGTATCTTAGACATGATGTTTTACATCCCATGAGGGAATAATATCTCTTGTAAAGCTGAATTTTTTTTCAGCAAAAAATCTGCTACTGCAAATTTTTAGAAGGCAAGTCAATATTTTGTTTCAACTTCAATGTTAAAGGCCTAGGTAGGAAAAATTTAGTGTCATGGTAATCGATGGAACAACAAACACAATGGACTGAGTATAGACACTGTAAAATGTGATTTTTGTGGTTTTTAAGAAACATAGTTTTCTTGCTTGGAAATAAAAGATCACTGTTGGAAAAATTTTGAAATAGTGTAAAACTGTACAACTCAATGTAACATGTAAAATGTGATTTAGTTATAGTGATTGGTATAAGCTCTGCATTATGTTTATTTTTGATCAGCCAATATATTAATAGATTCATTTTTGTTGAAACTAGTAATCAGAATGTAAGTAAGCATAGGTGTTATAAATGTTCAGAATCATGTGTCTAAGATGAATTCATACATTTCCCTTAGCAATGTGTTTACAAGAGTTATGGTCCTACTTAGTGGCTCTGACATGCTATTTTAAAGATTACAAATTGTTGATAAACTGATTACTTGCTGATTGAATTGCACACTTGAAAACTAGCTTCAGCACATTAGAGAGGTAGTGACTCTTATCTTTTTCATGTTTTTGCTGTTTTATTATTGCAGGGGGTCAACTGTACTCGGGTTCTTTCTTCCTTCACTGATGAGTTCAGATTTAGGTGAAAAGTCATATTCATGCCAGATTTGGAATTATCACATCAATAACTTGGCCTTATCTCTGTCTTTTTCAAAACTTTGAATTCATGTACTTGAGACTAGAGAATCCCAAGAAGATATCCTACACCTGTCGTCTCACTGGTCTCCTCTAAGATGTTCAGGTTCTGGACTTACCAGATCCTCTCAGTTGAGTGTTTACTTTATACAGGTCACCCTGTAGGTGTTTTATGTGGCTGCTACGGTGGCATCATAATACTAGACCAAGAATAGATCTCCACCATCTGCAAACTGGCTGGGACTGAATAGGTACCTAGCACAAGAGCACTGCCCAACAAGGGCCACGATATGTATAAAACTAATGGACTGGGGCAGGTTCTCTTTTAGGGAAGTTTGAATGAAAGACTTACGAAGTCAGCAGGGTGTAGAGTGATCCAGGCATGGAGCAACAGAGTATGAAGCTTGTACTCAGAGCTGTGGAGTGCCAAGCCATGAATAAGCAGAAAGTTTGGAAAGTAAGGAGCAGAAGAGGGGATGGAAGAAACAAAACTGATATCCAAATGGCAAAAAGAAACAGTTGATGGGAAAAGATGATGGAGGCACTGAAACATAAGCTTGGATTAGAAATAAAATTTCTGATTCTGCCCTCAAGCTCTTGCTAAACCATTAGAGCTGGTGTTGGATGCTGTATGCAATTAGTAGTGTCTCAATTCTCCATGACCCCTGACTCTGTGCTTTTAGAGAATATTCAGCTTTTCATACTTTCCTCTGTATTCCAATAGCTAAAGTAATCTTAGCCTGTTTCTACTCTTTGCATTTGAAAGAACCTAACAACCACAATATCCTTAAGATGAGGAAAAAATATAGGAAAATTTTTCTTATGATAAGAAGAAATTTGGACATTGAAACATGACCGCTTAACTACTTTCATTCAAATGCTATACTTCAAATAATGTGATTTGATGTATTGTGTATGGGCAAAGGACATCCCATGGAAAAAGCAGTTCTGAAAGCCAGAAAATGTTTTCATTCTGGGAGCCACAAGTGGCTACTTTAGGTCTGGAATAAACAGAATGCAATTAGATTGATTTTTCCAGGGACCTTTTAGATAAAAATTGTTGTTACCTTTAGAAGTAAAAGGAACATGAGAGGGTTACCTCAGCAACCTTATTTTGTGTCCTAATGAAGATCTCTCCACCCTGCATTATAAATTTTGATCACTTTGTCCCTACAAAGTAGTAAAGGGCAATTTGTACATGATTATCTCATGTTCAATGACCAGCGTTTCTTAATATCACAATAAGAGGAAACTGTTGTGCTGCTTTCCTTGTATACTAGGGTTACCTCTGCTCTGAATTCATCCTATGATAGTTCTACTATTTGAACAATGTGAGTGCACATTTTGCATCCCACTTTATATGTTGCCATCTTTGAAGTAGACTCAGTTCTTTGAAAACAGAAAACACTTTCATTGTCTTGCTTAGTTAAGTCCCTCTTAGCAGTTGAGAAAAGGTATTCACATTTATTAACTGTCTTTGAAATGAATTTCATCTTCTCTGGTAATAAATCTCTTAAATGTCTTACCAATCCCTACTAGAGAAAAAATTTGTATTAAAAATGATTCTGCTCTTTGTTTGCCTCATTACATTTGGGAGTGCAAAAACCACTGTGTACTGTTTTCCAAGGTGAGCACAAAGATACAAAGTACTGATCTTTGTAAATTATCATAAAAAAACCAAGGCCAAAGAGTATTGCTAATAGCACTGCATTAGTCACCTTTCTGTTACTGAAAGAAAATGCCTGGCATAAACAACTTAAAACAGAAAAGGTTTATTTTAACTCACAGTTTCAGAGATTTTATTTCATGGTGATCTGACTCTAAGGCAGAAATATGGCAAATGTGTACGACAGACGAAAGCAGCTCACCTCACAGCAACCAGGAAGGACAGAGGAAGAGAAGGGAGAGAGAGAACAGGGTACACCTTCAAGGGCACGCGCCAGTGATTTCCTTCCTACAGGGACCCACCTCTCACGGGCTCATGCAGCTGTGAACGCATCCATGGATTAATCTATTGGTGAGCTTAATGCTGTCATGAGCCAGTTACCTCTTTAGATCTCATCTCTGATCAAATTCTCAATACATGAATCTTTGGAAGATAGTTCATATTAAACCATAACAAACCCTGAGTATTTTTAACTTAACCAATTTCAATGAAATTTCCCATAATGGAGAATGCACAGAAAAAGAGAATGGGGTTTAAATGAGCAGACATGGGCTGAATTTCTAGCTTTTCTAGTTCCTACAAATGGGACCTGGTATGGTCCCTGAACAGTTCAGTGTTCCCCACTGTGATGAGTTGGTGATACACATCTCAGCCACCAGGCAAGCTAATTGTATGACTCAAAACGGAAAGCCTTGTATAAAGTGCTATGCGAATAAAAAGTTCTTTCTAAAAGTAAGGTATTGAGGATGGCAAACACAGTGACAAGAAGCTTGGCTGCAGTTATTTCTAGTAATAGGTGTTATTCTGCTGAGTAGGGTGGGAGTATGGGTGCTGACATAATGGGAAGAATTCAGAATCCAAACACAAATGTCAAAAAACCAAAATGATACATATTAGCTCCTTCAGAACTACATACTGTATTTACACAAATATTTCTCATTCTGAAGTTTCTAAGTTGAATTTGGGGCAGTCACTGAGCTTTATTCATTCCATTCTTATCTCTAAAGTATTGACAGAAATTTCAATTTAGCAAAATTAACTGAATTTAACAAGATGAAATAATAGTAATTTAGCCTAAGTCTTGAAGATAAAGACAAGGTGATAAGTAAGATTCATTTTCCCTGTTTTCTTTCTGCTTTTTTCTTATTTCTGGGAATAATTCCCATACTTCACATTTTGCAAGAAATAATTACAGTCATAAGAATTTGACTTTTTATGAGCTGTAAATTGAGAGAAGCCATTTAGTCCTATTGGCATCTGTATAATGGTAACTAATAATCTTTAACCTACCATTTATAACATATATCTAATGACATACATCCATACTCTCCTGTATAACCAATTTTAGATGTGCAGAAGATGGTAATAGACTACTTCCGATCAGAGTGAGTTATGCATAGAAAGTCCTAAGAAAGAATAAATTGAATTTAAAAGGGTATCCTTTGGAGAAACAAAAACACAAATGAAAACAGGTTGTTTTGTTTTTTCCAGAGCATTTTGTTCTTTCCAATCATATAACTTCAGGGGATAGAGGCCTTGTTTAAAATGCAGAGAAATGCTAGCTTGCCAACAGAGCAAAGAGGTTCCAGAAAACAAGGACCCAGGGCTCAGAGCGAGGTCTCGCTGCTGTCTAGTTTTAGGAGGTGCAGAGAGGATCAAAACCCTAGTCAAGGAAGGAGCTTAGTGTTTAGGTTGTATTTTCAATCTAAGAAGCTATTTTCCTTATTATTTTATTACATTTATATGATATACAAAATGCTTACTTTAAAATTCATTTTCAATCTCTCCATTAGAAAAATTTTAGAGTATGCATTCATGATTACAAAGAAATGCATTATCTTTATAGATAACTTTTCTATGAATTTTAATGTTGCCTGCACTTAGGTACAAAACCAAACATCTCATAGATAGCAGAAAAAGGAGAAAGGGGATCATTATACCAAGGAGGAGTCTTCTGCAGCAGACTCCATAGAGCTCAAAGTACCTAGCAGAGAATGAACATCTTTCAACTGCTGAGAAGGCAACCTCAGACTCATTTTCAATAAAAAGCAAGTCTGCAGTGATCTCCACAGTACTTCTCATTTACTAATACTTGGGGTCCTATGTGTTCCTGAATTTTGGCCTTTGCTTTTTTTAGACCTTGTTGTGTCGGTTTGAATGATCCACCTGATTTTGCTCCAGCCACATTTTTTGTTTCTCTGAAATACCGGTATGACTAGTTGGCTTTGTCTGATAGGAAAAAATAATCCAGTACTCAGAAATGGGCAAAAGAGACAACTGAGCCTCTTTCTACCTGCGTATTCAGGACATTGTCTCACAGTTCCTCAAAAGATTATTGGATTCTCAGCCGGGCATGGTGATGCATGCCTGTAATCCCAGCACTCAGGAGGCTGAGGCAGGAGAATCATTGGGAGTTTGAGATCAGACTGGGCTACAATGTGAGTTCAAGGTCAGCCTGAACTGCATAGTGAGACCCTGTCTCAAAAAGACAAAAAAAAAAAAAAAGATTACTGGATTCTCTGGAGCTGGTACTTTCAGTTGGTTTCTATTGACTGGGCTATTTTGGAAATCTGTAGAGTTGGAATTAAACTGTAAAAAAAATCAAGGCTAATGCCTATGATCCTTATCCATAGCAATGTAAATGAAGTATGTACATGATTTGTGATCTATCAAAAGGATTACTCCAAACATTGCATTTTATTGTCTTATATTTTGCATTTATTAGCAAATTTATTTCAACATTCCTGATTGCCCAATCTTAAGATTCTTCAATGGTAATTTATTGATTTCCCATTTAAAAAAGGAAATAAATAAGACGTTTGACTTGAATTCAATATATGCAAGAGTCATGATTTTTATAATTTTGTAAGTTATCTTTGAACAGCAATTTAACAAATGAAAGATGTGTGTGCATGTGTGTGTATTGCTGCATGGCATGCACATGTGTGGCCAGGAGAAAGAGAAAGTGCAATTACAACTTTCCTTGCTTGTTTGTTAACATTTATAACCACACATAATCAGCTACCCCCACTGGGCTTTTAGCCGTATGCACATTAAATCAGTACATTGTGCCTAATTTAGAAAGTTCATCATAGCCTAGGTGGATTTCTTTGCAGCTTCACAGGGTTCAAGAGTGATCACAGAAGCTAGCATTTAATGTAATTATAGAATAATGATTACCATGTGTAAAAAAATTCTGAGCACAAAGAAGTGAGAACAAAACCTGTCTTCAAGCTACATAGAGGTTATGAAGTGGCTAATTGGTTCAATTGTCATTTCCTCCCACTCAAGGTATTCAGTCCTTTAACCTTTTGCTTGCCCAAATGATGAATCTGTTTAGCAGAAGCACTATCAGTGGGGGGAAGCACTGGTAAAAGATACTGATAGAAAAAAACATTATCCAAACTCGAGAAATCTGACAAAAAAATTGTAGTTCCTATGAAATTTTGCTATTCATATCAAATAACGTAATTCCAATTTAGTACTAATCTTTCATGAATTACTTCAGACTTTAACCTCTTTTTTTCTTCCACAAGCTTTCAAATAAATGAATATGAGACAATTAGCACTTACACTATATTTTAGAATGTGACACGCCCTCCTCTGCTGAACAAACAGCAAACTGGTGAGAGGGTCGTACTGGTGAGAGGGTCGTACTGAATCTCAGTAGAAAGGCAAGGTTGAGTCCCTCTTAATTTAATGCAATCTACAATCTCCATTTCTCCTTAAAATGTATTAGCACCCTGTGTATCCTGTATGACCCTTATTCATGCCTTCCTGCATTATCTGGGGGTATTCATGAATTACGAATTGATGTCCCACCCCACTACTCATGGTCAGCTCATAGGTTTTTGATTTACATATTAGGTATTTAAAAATCAACATATATTGAGATAGAAGCTTCATAAAACAATTTTCAGTGTGTAAAGGTGATAAAATAAGGATCTAGGCAAGAAATATCATTTATTTTCTTGTGCAGTCATTATGATGGGTTATATAATTGTGTAATGCAAGACCCTAAATAAATGGACTTGTAGGAACAGTTTTATGATTAAGACAGACACTTTTCTTTTGTATCTTGTTTTGAAATATTTATTATTTACCTATCTTCTACCTAAAGTAGAAAAAAAGAGAATAAATCTTCCTCCTGCTTGATTATTTAGAATTTACAGTGTTTAGTTATTATTATAAACATCGGTGATCATTAAACAATGATCATTGGGCAGGCAAATAGGAATGTGAGACAAATCCAGGCTATTATAAAACTGCTACTTCTTTACAGTTGTACAGTACATAACCCCTGCAGCTATGTCTTTCTGTCCTGGATGTTGCTAAGCTTTGCAGTGAGGATCAGACTCCAAGCAGAATAGAAATACAATGCTACTTGTGATGGCCAGCTCCTAGAGACTTCTATATTGAGTACTTCAGTACTGTCTGTGTCTCCTACCTAGCAACATGCACATCTGCCTCCTATAGAGATGAAAGAGGCAAATATCACTGGGGCAAAATGCATTTCTACCCTAATGCAACTGAAAAATAATTTGCTCCAGGAAGTACCAGAAGCAGTGGAAATAACCAAAATTTCTACTTTCTTCTCTCAAAACTATAAAGAAATGCCATATAAGTGAAAAGATGCTCCACCACACACACACAAACACACACACATACACACACCGCTTCCCTCAGCAACCAGGGACAACTCAGTATGCAGGCTACAAGGATTTGCCCAAAGTTCAGCCCCCAGCAGTAGCACATCATCTACAATTTGGACATTGTAGAGGCTAAGGAAGCTGCATCCCTAATCATGAGCTTACTGCAAAGGCTCTTGCCCTGCACCCCAGTCTTCTTGGGGGTGGAGTTCTTGTTTGTATCCTTTAAAGGAATAGAATTTGTATTCTTGGCCTGTGTCTACTGGCAGCTTTCTGTCAGTCACTTTTTTTCTGAGACAGCCACCCACCAGCACATCCCTGGATTTAAAAACATCAACATCATCTATCTCCCGGATGGGAAATTTTGTTGTTATTTGTTGCTTTGTTCTAAAAATAGGGAATAGAAAATGAGTAGGGTAAAGATAAGAAAGGGAGTTTTGACTGTTACAATTAGTTAGATTCCTGTTAATGGAGGTTTTACATATTCTGTCTTTCTCTTTTCTTTTCTGACATCTCTGCAAGATTGACTCTAGCTGTTGCAGAATATAATTATGGGCCTATCCTCAGTGATATAGGATATTGATTTGCCTTCTTCAAGTAGTAAATTCTTAGTGACAGGAATTACATTTCGTCAATTTCTTTTCTACAAAGCCCAACACATAGCAAGAAACACAAAATAATTTTAGATATACACTTTGATTTAAATCATTCTGATAAGATGATTTAGAACAAGTTATTGAGTTTCAGCTTTACTGTCTATGATAAATAAAACATAAATAATTGAGAGTAGAATGTTTTAAGAAACTTACCCACATAATAAACTTTTGGCTACATCAATTTATTTAGGCTGATTGGTATATAGTAGGTGATCAAAGAAAGAGTGATTAGAATTGTCATTGTTATTATTAATACAAATTGAAATACAAAGATTAGCCTTAAGAGATTATAATCTGGTTTAATGCTTTGGATTGATCTAAAAATGAGCCCCTCAGAGTAGGATCTAAAACCTGGATCTATATCCCAGAGGAGAAAAAAGTAGGTTACATGTGCAATTGTTTTAAACCTGAATGACTTGTATTTATTAGGTGTACTGTATATGTCCTTTACCTTCAGTACATTTGCTCTTTAAAAACCACACGACAGTGAAAAATAGTTATGTGCCCTATTTTTTAGTTAGTAAGATGAAGTCCAGATTTCTATAACCTCATGAATCCCAGCCTTGTCTACTCAACAGCCCCAGTTTCCCCCAGTTCAACTTGTTAAATGAAAAGACTTCTTTACTCACAACCTCCAAACAGTTACAAAGTGACCATAAACCTCCTTCCATTTATCTCTACCTGTTGATACTCACCAACACTGACAAAACACTACTGTTTGAACTCACCCATAGAAGACTGCAGGATCAGTGATTCCTAATGTTGTGGCACTCTTCCCCCGACAAAACTGGAGGAGAGTTGCAAAAAAGCAAGATGGTCCTCCAGATAAGCCGATTCCTGTCCATCTGTCTACATTGGCTTCATCTGCAGGAAGAAAATCCCTCTCCCCCAATTATTCCAGTCTGTATGGCCTCCTTATTATCAAATTTCAACAGTACCATCCCCCCATACTCCACCACTCAAAGAACTATATGGTTTTGTATTATTTGCTAATTAGAATTCAGAAATAACTTTGGAAATGGGCACAGACTACGAACATACATTGTAGCCTTTTACACATACAAAAGTAGGGCTTCTTGTGTGCTAAATTCATCTTCTTGACCAGTGTAAATGTTCACTGAACGTGTCTTACCTTCAGGTAGACACCTCTCTTCCATGTGCTAACATAGTGCTTAGTATGTATTGAGTACTCAAAATAATATTAGGTGATTAGATCACTAGTATATTTCACCAGGGAAACTTCATACATAAAAGATTTTCCCCCCTTCATCTTTAAATATTCAGGCTGTTTCACTGCCTTACTCTGGGGACTATATATGCCTCACTCAGGACACACATGAAGGCAGTGAGGACTGTTACATGCTTTCTCAGATGTCCTGCTATCTTTGTACAACAGGCACAGTGGGGTACTCTGATGTCTTAATATTTATCTGTTGAAGTAGCACTGTAACCGCCCTTGAGCTTTGGTTTAAAAATTTTTTTGATTAGGTGATGCATGCACATAAATAAAAAATTTAAATCCACAAAGGGAAAAGCTACAACAAAAATCTCCCTCAGACTCTGCTTCTTAAATTTCCTGTTGCATTCTATAAGAGAAACCCACTGCTACCTGCTCTGTCCATCATTCTAGAGAGCAGCAGTTAATAATGCTACATTAACTGCTCCTTATTGTCAAATTTCGACAGCACCAAACCCCACGCAGCACCCCTCAAAAAACTATATAGCTTTGTACTGTAATGAACGCTGCACTCTGCAGAGGACACACATTGTTTTAGTTTGCTCAGGATGCTATAACAAAATATGTTAGAGTGGGTAAATTATAAACAATGGAACTTAATTTCTCATAACTCCAGAGGCATTTAGATCTAAAATCATGGCACCAAAAATTTGGAGTCTAGTATGGGACTTGTTCATTTATGGCGGAAATGCAAAACCTTCTCCCTCAAGCCCTTTTATAAGGTCACTAGTCCTTCAGGGCCTAATGTCTTTCTAAAGGCTTCTTCTCTTAATATAGTTACAATGGAATTAAGATTCTAAATGAATTTTGGAGAGACACACGTTTTATACTACTTTGTTTTGCTTGAGTTTATTGTCTGTAAATGTAAGAACAACCATT
>RJWT010022992.1:0-16997 GCA_004365215.1 Cuniculus paca | reverse complement strand
TTTCCCATCCTTCACCTCAACCTTATGGGTTGGCTTTTCACCTTTTGTTCCAACAAAAATATTACTAAAACCATCCTTATGTGTCATCAACATAAGGATGCTCAATCATAACAGAAGACAGCAGAAAAGAATGCATTTCTTGAGGTTCTAGGTGGCTCAGTGACCTTAGCATAGCCTCATGTCTCCTAAAAACTTTGCTAAAATTTCTGACAACTGTGCAGGTCCAGAGATATGGGTCCTGACAAAGTATAATTGAGGATAGATCTTGACCAATTTGCTGCTCACTGCAGAAGTATACTTCAGCTTCCCAATATGAGTGGGTGTGGTAGGTAGGGATGTGCACCATAAGAAAACATATCAGCCCTTTTTGTTTTATTGTTAATTTCTACCATTTAAAATAGGCTCCTTTTCTTACACAACATTTGGTGAGTACACATGATGTCTATTGCTTATCTAACCACCTCTAAGGGTACGGAGACAGATTCATTCAACTGGGGATTTATCTTTAAGTGCAGTGGAGACAAAAACTTGATGTGTGGCAGAAACAAACCAATGTTATGAAGTAACCTTCATAACAATTCTCAGCCTCTGATAATCTTGAAGAAGACAGCATGCAAGAGGAGGAACAAAAAAGAGGAACAGGAAAGGGAGAGAGATGAGCTGGGCTAAATGATGAGAAAGAGAGAAACAGAGAGAGAGAGAGAGGTCACCAGCTGAGAGTAGATGGTTGAAAGAATGGGACATGGATTTAAAGAATTTGTAGGAAATTTGGATGAAAAATGTTTGGTATGGTCCATTTGTATGTATTACCCATCCATATTTTTAATGAAAACTGTTCTTGCGTCTTTTCATAGTCAGATTTATATCCTTTTCCTCCATTTGCTCTCTCCAGTGGTCTATGTTAATATGAAGATTTGCGTAGCTCGGGCCAAGGATCTAACTCAGTGGCCTAAGCACCTGCCTGGCAAGCGCAAGGTTACGAGTTCAATCCCCAGTGCTGCAAAAAAAAAAAAAAAAGAAAAAGAACAAAGAAAAGAAAAAAAAGATTTGCATAGCTCCACTGGTCCTGATACACTCAGGACTCACTGTCTGCCACTGTGAGAAAGACGACTACGGGGGCAAGAAAGGAATGGCGTAGGAGTTAAGGGTGCTCTGGACTGAATTTCATTGCAAGTGGGCATGCAAGGAAGTGAGGCAGGGAAAGAGTACTCTATATCTCACTTTACCTCCCACAAGGCCCGTCTCTCCCATTTCTAGACACAGAAAGCTAAATTCAGAGTTAGATCCCTTTTTCTAAGCTACCGCAAAATGTGTGAACTCCACATTCATGGAAACATCACATTGCACCCCATAAGTATATACAATAATGTGCCCATTAAAATAAAATAAAAATTTAAAAATTAATTTTAAAATGTAAGGAGTGAGATAAACAACAGACACTAGAGACAGAATGGGGGATAGAGGAGACTGGAAGGGAAATAGGACTAAAGCCACGTACACTGACTCACAGAGATGGGTGTGCAAGGAAAGCAGCTTTGGGCACTTAGTGTGCCCATCTCTGAGAATGCTTGGCACTCATGCAAAGCAGCTCTTAGTAGGAAGCCAGTAAAACCTTTGCAACAGATTGTGGCACTTTCCTTTTGACTTCCAAGCCCAGGGAATAAATTTTTCTGCTCTACTGTTGCAGTATTTCGGTTAGTATTCAACATTTCTTCTTATATTGCAGACTTATTATGATTTATTTTTCCTGTTCCTGACTTTTTATCCTTTTATGGTCCTTTTATGTTTACTTGATTTTATACTAAGCCACCTCAAATGGTTTGGGGAATGGAATGGGGTGAATAAATGTTTAACTGCTGATAAATTTTTCATGACTAAAAGCAAGAGGATAGAATAAGCATCTTCTTTGTTGTTTCACATTATATGGAAGAGACTAAGATCTAATGCATTATATGAAACAAAAGTGAAATTTTAAATAAACCAGCCATAAAAAGACCAGCAACATGTAGGAGTCTGCAGAAAGTAGTAATATCATATAGCCATTACAAATGTAGGTTATAAAGATTGATGCACTTCCAACATACATAAACATTTTAAGCCATTAAGGTGTATTGTAAAAGAGATATTGCAAAGGAAATGAGAGGAGTATATAGTTTAATGAACTCTAGATTTCAAATATTCATTGAGTCATAAATAAGAAATCACATTGTTATTTTAACTTTAATTTATTCGATTAGTTTTCAAGATAAGTATGTGTTCAAATGTTTTATGTGGTTTTTGGTTTTTGGAAGGAGGAACTTTTTTCTTTCTTTTCTTTCCCTTGATGACACCTTTGTGTTTAGGTTTGTTTATTTATCTGGTTTATCTCTGAACATGATACCTGGATCCTACTTCAGCTTAGCAAATCTATTCTTCACGAAATCCTGACACTGGAAACCAGTACTTTATTGTGAATAATAAATGGATTCCCCTTTTCCAGATTACAAGCTCAATCCTGGTTTCCTTACTTCCATTCCATCATTAAGGCATCAAGTTGCCTAGAACTGCTGACCTCCCTCAGCTGAATTCAGATGATAAAACAGTTTTCCCAAATGTTACTTGCACATTTTTCTTTATAAATTGAAGGGAAAAATTTACAAATGAGTAGTGGCTAGTGTCTGGAAAGTAAGTAGAGAAAAAGCAGGGTCAAGACATAGTCTGAAAAGTGTTCTAGAATCAGGGCTGTTCACATTCTTTTAATTCATCAGCAATCATAGGTCCTGCATCTCTAATATCAGCTTCACAGAATGAAAGCTAAAGATAGTGCTCTTTAGAAAGAAAACCCATTCAATTATAAAGATCAGTAGATATTTTCAGCCTCTCAACAATGTCTACCTGCATCATGGTTGTCCCTGGAGATGGTTTGCTTAAATCCTCTAATACCCTTTTCCTTCAACAAATATTGTTTAATTTGACTTTATTTTCTAAATTTGTAGGTGCAGTGATGTTCTTGTTACTAAGTTCTCTTTGTAAATAATTCTATAAAGTCAGTGCAGAATTGGAAGAGACTGGGATGTTTTCAACCTCCGCAGTCTGGAGGTAGATGAGAAAAATCTCTAATTTGGAATTAGATCTGGGATACCCTGTGGAAAGAATCAGATTTGAAGGAGGCTATTCAGGGAAAGGAGCAGAGTGGCTTCCTTCCCGCAATGTTGTGTCTTCCCATGTTTCACTCTGCTGCTAGGATTTTTGTTCCATGACACATGCATGAAACATTGTCTTGTTTTTAAAGACTGTCAATTCTAAATTAAATGAAATTTGGACTCAGTTTGACCTAAAAGAGCTGTCATGACTTTGACCTCTGCAGACCTTACCCCATTCTAATTATGAGAGATCAGGTAGGTCCTAAGTGGGTGTGATGCCTCCTCCACTGACCAATGCCCTTCTGGGCATTGGACATCTTCCCTCTGCAGCGTCCAGTGTTACTGGCTGACTCCTGTTCAGAATGTATTTCCTGAGTTCCCCAATAAGACATGACTGTGTGTGTATTTGTGTGTGTGTGTGTGTGTGTGTTTCTATCTTGATCGCCTATCATATGCCCAGTGGTGCGCTAAAGCTAACCCATGCAGATTCACAAGAGATAATCCTTACTTTAGTGAAGTTGAAGAACCAGTTGTTAAAAATAACCACTACAAAAAAGCAAATTCTAAAAGGTATAATTAAATAAACAATATTAGAAGAAAGCTAATAAGTGCTCAGAATTCATTCCTTCCTTATTAGTTATCACATTTTACAATTGAATAGACTTTTGAAGTCCCTTTTTTTCTATTTTACCTGTATGATGGAAAAAAAATAAGGTTCCACTTTCCTTCTCTTCCCATCACATAGCATTGGTAGTATGAAATCAGTCATGGTAGGAGGGCTTATAAAATTTGACAAACATTACAAAGCAGAAGATAACTAGTTATATTCATAATATAGACTTTAAAAAGTAATTGAGAAAATGCTATCAACTCAGACTAAAGTACTTTTCAACCTGTAGCTGTTACATCATGGATAACATAAAACTGATAAAATATTTTTCCAGTATTTTAAAATTATTATCCAATTGAGAAAATTAATTGCTCATGTCACTGGTTGTTGAGTGGAGAGCTGATGCATCTTAATTGTTTTTCTTTCAACTTTTTTTTTTTTGGTACTGGGGATCAAACTCATGACCTCACACTTGCCAGGCAAGTGCTTGCACCACTGAGCTAAGTCTCCAGCCCCTCAACTTTTTTGTTAATGTAGTACTAACCTAGAGAAAACATCAACTGTAATTTATGGTCAGACTACATAAATTCCTTATTTGCAAACATCATTGGCTGTAGTTACAAAAGGTTAGCAAAATCAAGGAAGGTATTCTTTGAGGAGTAATTACCTACACAAAATTTGCAATAAGAAGAATTCTATATTAGTATTTTTAAATTGTTACTATAATTCTTTATAACAGTGATATGTATCCTACATACCATATATGCACATATATATGTACATGCGTTTTCCACTAGAAAGCTAGTTGTTAAACATTTACAGGTGTACTGGTGGATGGATCTATCTCTTCCAAGAACTATGTTCCTTTTAAGAAGAAGGTCATATCTGAGTCATTATTACATCTTGATTATCTATTTGGCACTTAGTGGATATATCGTACATGCTTGTTGATTTAAGAGGAAGATTGTTTTCCCAACAACTTACTTACAAAGCCTCTCAAACGGAGAGGTTGGAATGTTCCTGATGTTGGCCAGGGTAACTGGGAGAGCCATAGACTAATTATCTTTGGAACAGAAGAAGAGAGAATGTGGAACTAAAGCATGAATGTTCCAAGACATACTCTGCAACTCCTTTATTAGTACTATTGCTTTTCAAAAGTTATCTCTCCAGAAGACAATCATTCAGTATAGATCTGGGTATATATAGTAAGTGTTGCCTCAACTATTTGAAATGATTTTTGGAGTCTGTAATAATGCCTGCAACTGTAACATCCTCAAGCTTATTCTCCATGCTCACCACCCCTGTCCCATAGATGTCTGTACTAATATGTACTGAACATTGGCATTTCCACTGGAAAGAGAACTGGAAACACATGTATGCTACAACTTGTCAATAAATCTTTTTTATGTTTGTAAAATTTTCCCTAAAACATCAGAATTTTTATTTTATGTGTATTTGTCTTTTGGCTTATGGTAGAAAACAAAAATTATTCTTGGTATTTTGGGCAGAAAAGGAATTATCAAAGCACTCGTTACTTATGGTATCATCAAGGCACTGGGAAAGCATTTTATTGGCTGGGCCTCTGGAACGGTACCCAGAACTTTATAAAACAGACCTAATTAAGTGCTTCTCTTTTTCCCCAAAATTATCACTTGGTTTTTGTACTTAGGTAGATGCCATTGCCTTCAAACCTCCCCAGAAATATCTGTAGTAAGGTGCTACCATGAAATCCTCTACCTTCAGTTTCTGTAAACAGCACAAAAGAGCAGAAGAATTACCTCTGCCTTACTTCCAAATAGCATAAATATGTATCTAACTGGCAGAATCTAATTCCCGTGGAGTGTGATAGCTTCAAGACAGAATAGGACATGAGAATTTTAGCTTTCAAACTTCTATAAATAGGAAAACAACAGAAAGAGATGGTGCTAGATGCTTAGTGTACCAGTTCTTCTCTCAGCCAGACGGCTATGGAGATCTTGACTACATCCGTTAAATTGCACCGAAATGTAACCAACCACTGAGCCAAAAATTTTTCTAAAGTGATGTTTGGCAGAAATGGAACAACCAAAAGTCCCTTCACCTTAAAAAAATTATGATCATCGAAAATGTAGCATATATTGTATTCTGCTTTTATTTTAATTTCATATCATGTTGTGAATCTTTCCCTATGCTAACAAAGATTCTTCATTGACCTTTGTAAACACTGCCTAATTTTGTGACTGTCCTACAATTTGTGTAACTATTTCTTTTGTGCTGCTCATATAGATAAATGACATTTTATCCAGATATTAACAATGGAGTGAAATATGCCTTTATAAATCTTTGTCATTTTCCCCAACTATTTTGGTAGACTAGATCCAGAGTCTTCTCTTAGCAATGAGCCTTATTTACTGGCTCGCTCAATTTATAGCTTTTTATTTGTTCTATAAATGAAGTGAAAGTAGGTCCACATTGTTTGAGAAGTAATGAGGAAAAGTCAGCAGTGTATTATTTTGTGCTAAAATAGCACCACTTCTAAAACACCTGGGATGTTGACAGACATTACATAAAAGCATAGATTTCAGTAAGTGTTGTTTTATTCTAATTGACGTGTTATTCTCCTAACCTTGATGTAATAAATCGATATGTTTCTTATTTAAGATGATCATTAGACACTGATCCTGGCAACTACTTGTTTATTTTCTTAAAGACAATGCCTGATTGTAGTATTTTCAGTTTAAATCAAAGCACTAAATGTGCTTTGTACCATGCTAACTCTTGATAGAATAAAAACATGTAAAATAATGTTCTTAAACTGCAAGAGCTTCCAGTATTTAGAGGAATGTGAGAAAATTGCTTTATTGCTCTATTTTAAAACATTATGTACTTTCTAAGTTTTTCTTTAAAAACTAAGTGGGAATGGAGTGAGTGCAAACGATTCCTTTAGAATGTGCAGGCTGTGAGCTCCTCAAGCTCTAGGGATGTGTTTCTCATTTAAATTGGTATCTCTACTGCTTAGCTTGCTGCTTGATAAATATAGGTTGGATAACTAAATGAAGAAATGAAGAGTAAATGCATGAATCAACTCAGACCCTATTATCTGCAATAGAAAATCTGTGCAGAAAATGGCAAAAGACCTACCTGGTTTAGAGTATATAAGCTCTTTACATTCTGCATGGGGCAAGATCTTACAGCAAATTAACAAAACAATGTTCAGAAGCTGAATTCCTTTATATATTTGAATATAAATACAGTCACATCATTTTCTTTTCTTTTTTTTTTTTTTTGTCACATCATTTTCAAAGGTCTGTATGTTCTCCTGTCAGGAAATCTATTATTATTTTTTTTATGGCACCGGGGATTGAACTCATGACCTTAAGCTTGCCAGGCAGACACTTAGGCCACTGAGCTAGATCCCCAGCCCTTGTCTTTTTGAGACAGGGTCTCATTATGCTGTTCAGGCTGGCCTTGAGCTCACTTTGTAACCCAGGCTGGTCTCAAACTCACCACAATCCTCCTGTCTCAGCTTCCCGAGTGCTGGGATTACAGGTGTGAGCCACCATGCCCAGCTATTATTTTATTTTAAGCTTCTACAAATACTGAATTGCTCCAAATGGCTGAAGTTGCACCCCGTCCAAAATTGTTCAGACCTTTATAGGAGCATCAACATCAGACAAATCTGACTGTGTAGGCAACTGCACTCCTCATCTCTTACTGGCACACCATGTTGCTGTTGAAATATTATAATGTTTGGCCTGTGTACAAAGTGCCTACTATATGGTGATGCTTGATTGATTTGGATACCTCCTGGCTTGACAAGGCTGTTTCTCACTTGAGCTTGTAGCTCATTGGTGGGAAGAATTCTTCGATGGTTCTCAACCATCCTGCATGCCCCCTGCCATGTACACATGCCTATTCCCAATTATTACATTGAATGTAACATAGGTGTTGCAGCAAAGAGATCTGCAGAAGTTACTGAGAGTTAATCATATGAGCCCTTTAAGTCTGAGTCTAGCAATCAGAGTCCAGTAAGTCAAAGATTAGAAGAATGAGAGATTAAACAAAAGGGAGGTGAGGGGACAGGACACATGTTACAGAGAATACAGGGAGCCTCTAGAAACTGAGAGAATCCCCCACATAATTTTTGGAAAGAACAAAGACCCTCTCCTATAAATACAAGAAAGAAAGCTTATGCTGACCAAAAGTTGAATGAAGTAGGAGGTAGACTTCCACAGAGCCTGCAGAGGATAGGGACCAGCCAGCACTCGAATTGCACCTAGTGAGGCAGTGCTAGAATTCTTTCTTACAGAACCATTAGCTACTACATGCATATTGTTTCAAAGCTAAATGTGTAGGGATTTGTTACACTGGAATAGAAAATAGAAAAATATAAGTTCTCATATTCAAGAATTTTTCTTCATTGCCCAAATACTGAGCCTCAGTCTTGACAGAGTTCTAACTTATCCCTCATTAGTATCCAGGACCTCCACTTTTCTATAAACTTTCAAGTTTTCATATGGAGTTAGGATTTCAGCCTAGAGTATTCTGCTTTCCTGATAACTTCTCAGTTTTCATTTATAAATGCAAAGTGCTCTTCATATATGGTGATAGATTCTAAAATCTGAATTTATCAGGCCAGAGCAAGCTCAAGTGCAGTTTTTATGTAAATATTCATAAATGTGAATATTTATGCTTTGATCAGTGTGTGTGTATGTGTGTGTGTGTGTGTGTCTGTCTGTCTGTCTGTCTGTCTGTGTAGGGATCTGGTATTTCCAACTCTAAGTGAAGAAGTACACTTCGCAGTGGTCTCCACACTAACCTGAGATTTAGCAGGTATATCATTACCTATAAATTATCTTGCTGAACACAAAAAAGGAAAAAATGCATATAAATCTACATGTACACACAAATAAACATACACTAAGTTTCTTTTTCAGAATTTATCTTAAAACAAAGTCAAAATAATATAAGAACAAGTCAATGCACATGGAATATTAACTAAGAGTGCTAAGGTAGAAAAACATTTGAGAAATAAATAAGGAATATGCAGTTGAATATTTCAAGATTTTCTTTCTTTCTTTCTTTCTTTCTTTCTTTCTTTCTTTCTTTCTTTCCTTTTTTTCTTACCAGACAAATACCTTAAAGTCTGGACATATCAGGACAAATATATCTATATTTGTTTGCCCTCTAGAATGACTTTTGCTTTCCAAAACATTCTGTAGTGAGATAAAAGCTAGGAGAATGAGGATTATATTGAACAATGATTCAGGACAACTGAACATCAATAAGAAGGGAATCAGATGCTACCTAGAGGTTACTCCATACTTCATCACCATTTGAAATATATTGTCTTATAAAAGAAAACATAGACTTTATTCAGCTTTGCAGATTTATTTAAAATAGCAAGGAATTCTTTTTCATGAAATAATTTAAAGAATTATGGTGCAAAAACTCACCTTGAATACGTTACCCACTGCAACTTCAGGTAATTCCAATTTAAGGAGTCACAGGGTCTTTTAAACATCCCCAAATTTTTCTAGAAGAATCTATGACTTTAAATGTTGAGAAGAAACAGACTGATCTACATTTTAGGTAAAGCAAACCCAAACTTACTTTAAAATCTGATTGTATACACGTTCAACCATGTATTTCATAAATAGATTATAACCCTGAGGAGAAATACTGAATATGATCTTTTGTTTATGCTTATCATTTATATCCCAATGTCTCCTAAAATCAGTTTTATTTAAAAAGATAACAGTTAAATCGCATGGAAACGATGGTATTTTATCTTCTTACATAATAAATTTGGAAGAGAATAATTATAAAGCCCACGAGTTCATAACCAGGCACCACCGTCTACCCAGTAGCTAGCTGTGCATTACCTTAAACACAGAGCAAAGCGTATGGCAAGAAATAAGCACCTTTGAAATCTAAACTAGAAAGCAAAATTCTGAGTTACTATTGCCAATATATGTATAGTCGCTTATACAGGTAATTGTAAAAAATATATACAGCAAACAATTAGATGTTAAATGGGGTAATATAGAGAAATAAGAGAGCCTGAAGACACTCTAGGATCCATTCTTAGCAACCCTCAATGCGGCAACATCAACAGAGACTCAAAACCGCCTATTCCCAGCCAGCACCCTCAGAAACTGATTGACTTGATCTACAGCAATTGCTCTGTACATGGGGTTCTATTCTTCGGGAACAGGATGGAAATGTAGATTCTCAGGTCCTAATCCAATCAGCTAAATCAGAATTTCTAAGGATGGAACCCTGCAGTGATTTGAGATTCACTGTTCTAAAATGAAGAAGTAAATAAGCCAGATCTGTATTACTTAAAAGACCTACAAAGACTCCTAACATATCACCAACCTAAAACAATGCTGAGTTAACATTAAAAGTTGGGTAAATATTAAAACTCAAAAATGGGAAAATAAAAAACCAATTAAAAATGGGCACAAGATCTGAGTACAAATCACCAAAGAAGATATACAGATAACAAATAAACACATGGGAAAAATGTTCAACATCAAGTGTCCGTAGAGAAGCGTAAGTTAAGACAATAGTGGAATACTATTACATATCTGTGAGCATGGCCCAAAGCCAGATCTTTGACAAGACCCAGTGATGCCAAGGATTTAGAGCAATAGGAGCTCTCATTCACTGGCAGTAATAAGGTAAGATAGAAAAAAATACAGACAGGTGCCTAATAATATTTGGGCCTAATAAATGCCTTTATGCCTCTTAACTGAAGTCTCCTGAAAAATCTTTTCCTATGACCAGAGTCAGTGAATCCATTTACATATTCTGTAGGTAAGGCAGATTTAGAAGGGACATGAAAAAAAAATCAGAATTTTAAAATTCTGCTTTTAAGAAGAACTACAGCTGGGCATGATGGTGCATACCTGTAATCCTATTACTCAGGAGGCTGAGACAGGAGAATTGCTGTAACTTTGAGGCCAGCCTGGGCTACATAGTAAGTGCAAGACCAGCCTGAACCACATAGCAAGACCCTGTCAAAAAGAGGAAGAAGGAAGGAAGGAAGGAAGGAAGGAAGGAAGGAAGGAAGGAAGGAGAAAAAGAAAAGAAAAGAAAAGAAAAGAAAAGAAAAGAAAAGAAAAGAGAGGAGAGGAGAGGAGAGGAGAGGAGAGGAGAGGAGAGGAGAAGAGAAGAGAAGAGAAGAGAAGAGAAGAGAAGAGAAGAGAAGAGAAGAGAAAAAGAGAAAAAGAGAAAAGAGAGAAAAGAGAAAAGAAAAAGAGAAAGAGAAAGAGAAAGAAAGCAGAATAACTCCAGCTTCAGAACATAAAAGTTGATCCAGCCTTTTTTCCTTCCAGGAAATACACTCAAAAGATAAACAGAAAAAAAAAAAAAAAGTATGAGGCAGGGTAGCCTTAAAGGTCTTAAAGACACAGTAAGTTGGTAAATTGGGCTCTGGTCCTGTACCTTTCCCCTGTAAATGGTGCTTCCTTTCATGTGCCTCCAACCACAAGGAAGCAGCAATATTATAGAGCAGCATATCTCAACTTCAAGCACATGTAAATGACTTGATTCTAAGGTAGCCCACCAGACAGGGGACCTGACAGACAGTAAGAATACACACCCTAGATCATTCACTTGAAGACATGCCCAAGGCACCAAAATTACACTCACCCAGTTCTAGGTCAAAATGCTTCTTTCGGCCTCTCTTTCTCACTTTCACTCTCTCACACCCTCATTCTTTCAGTACATACTTTTATATTTGTGCCTAATAAATGTCTTTAAGCCTCTTAACTGAAGTGTCCTGAAAAATCTTTTTGTATGACAGTGAACCTGTTCACTTATTCTTCAGGTAAGGCAGATTTAGGGAACCTCTTCACACGCTGTCTGGTTACCAGAAGCAACAAAATAGTACAGTTACTTTGGAAGAAAGTTAAAAATTTCTTACAAAAGTAAACATAATCTTTGCATAGAACCCAGGAATCTTGTTCCTTGGTATTTAGCAAATGAGTTGAAAATTTATGTTCACACAAAAACATGCATGCAATGTTTATGGAAGCTATATTCATAATTGCCCAAACTTGGAAGCAACCAAGATGTCCTTCAATAAATGAATAGAAAATTAAAGTATCACATATCCAAATAATAGGATATTATACAATGCTTAAAGAAATGAGTTATTGAGCCACAAAAGGAAAAGGAGGAAACTTAAAACACATGTTACTAAGTAAAAGAAGCCAGACTATGAAGTCTACAAATGTATCTGTAACGATACCATAATGATTCTGGAAAGCAAAACCAGCATAAGAGCAGATAGAGCAGTGCAGCCACTCTGTCTCCACCCACCTGAATTTGGGCAAAATCCCAAAACCAATCCTTCCATTCTCCCAAGAGAGACAGAAACAAGAATAATAAACACCCAAGAAATCTCCAAAGCTCCAGGCCAGAGCACATATGTGTTAGATTCTGTGGCATGATCTGCAATAATCTTTGCTTCACTCCAACTTCATCAATGGTACATATGTGGGTGCCATGTGTCATGCATGTTATTAAAACAGAGTGAATTATGGGAAAGTCATGCCTACTAGATGGCCTTGAGATGACTGGCATCCTCTAATCACCTATCAGTGATATCTAGAAAGATCCAGTGAGAGGCACACTCAGTGGGGTACACATCTAAACCCAAAAGCCTTCTTTCTCAGTTCATGCCACCCTTTTTGCTTCTGCTGGAATAAACACCCATTCCTTGAACATACTTTCCCCATTAATGTTGATAATTGTAGCTGCTTTTTCTATTACCATTGGATGCATACTCACAAAATACTTTGGTCAATGTACACAAGAATCTGGAATCTATCTCTTGAACCTATGGCATATTTTATCAGAACTATGAAGTTAGTAAGAAGATCAGTGGTTGTCAGGAGTTCATGGGGACAAAGTAATGAATAGGTGGAGACTGGAGGATTTTTAGAGAAGTGAAAATACTCTGTGTGATGCCATAATAGTCATTAAACATTTGTTCAAAACTGTAGAATGTACAACACCAATATATCAGTTAAACCTAATATAAACTAGGAACTTTATATGATAACAATAGGTAAATGCATGTTGATTGTAAAAAAGAATCTATTCTGGTATAGCAGTGTATATTTACAATGGGAAGATAAGGGTTAAGGGAAGGTATTATATGAGAACCCTCTATGCTCCCTCTTCAATTTTGTTTTGAACCAAATCTGCTCTGAGAAAATAAATTCTATTAAACAATAGAATGAAAATAGGATAATGTTAAAAAATAAATTTTAAAAAGTCAAACTGTGAGTTCCTGTTACAGATATAAAATGAACATATGCCAAAGGTTTTATTTAGCTAACGAGTTGGTAAAGGAGCTGGGGGGAAAAAAAATGTCTTCTCAAGTTCAAAGGAAACTCCGAGAACCAAATAAATAAGGTCGCCCAGTATGCTGAGTTCAGCTAGTTTAATAGGATAAAACTGGCTGCTTCTGCCATGGGTTAGGAATAGCTATACAGCCTTCCTGGGAGAGAATTTATTTGCATGTTTGTAAAAAGTGAGTGTTTCTATCCATTTTCTCCAAAATTAACTTCTAACTCTACCAAGTTATATAATAACTTGAAGGCAGTGAAATGTACAAACCATACAGAATCAGAAAATTCAGAGGGCTATTTTCTAAACAACACATAATTTCTCCACGGAAAAAGCCTGATAACTTTTGGCCCCTTTTGAAGTCATTCACAATTTTCTTAGACTTAAATATGGATGGAAAATGGTGTGAGGCAAATCATGGCCCTGTGGGAACTTGGCCAGTGGGAAGGCCAAGAAGCCCAGCGCTCTGAGAGAGCAGACCAGTGGGATGGGAACATGAATTTGAACAAAGAGCATTTGTCTTTTATCAGAAGGTCTTAAATGTCATGCTGATGATTTGTTCTTCCTATCATGTTAATGGAAAGTTGCTGGAGGTTTCTAAAAAAAAAAAAATGGGGTATGATTAATGCTGTGCTTTAGGGAATATCAACTCAAACCAATCTGCAGAATGGATAAAATACAGAAATGATTAGAAAGACTAGATATGAGCTGGCAAAATAACCCAGGATTGAGGTAAAATTTAAAATTTTATTATCCAGAGATTTCTTCTCTAAGAATTTCTTTGGAGACAGGAAACTGTTCCAAATCCATCTTATTCTACAAAATTCACAAAGCCAGTATGCTTTATCTCTAGTGGCCTTGCTCTACAGTAATATGTTGAAAATAGAGACCCATTTTTCTTCCCAGACAGGGTGGATAGTTATCTGGAGTGAAAACTTTCATTCTCTAGCATTTTTCACTGAAACTATCACCTGATAATTACACTGAATAGAGAGTAACCATTCATCACATCTTTAATATATCAATGCATCACTGTCTACCTTGTGTGAAACAGAAGAATTAAAATTAATCAATCAAACTGAACCCCATCACAAACGAGTGGCTGGGAAAGGATGGAGATGGGAAGGAATTCCTTTGAAATGGAGAAAATGCATTTGCTTCTGCTGGCAGGAGGACAGAGACCTGAATAGTAACACCACTTTCTCTCCTGATAGGAGATGACTTTAATGTACTCCCTTACCCACTCTGAACAACTTCAAGTGTGGTAGAAACATAAAACTCTTAAATGTTACCCACTCCACAGGGGAATGGAAGAAGTCGGGGTTTTTTGTTGTTTTCATGGTATACATAAGGCTGTTAATGAAAGACTGTCAAAGAACAAGCTCACTTTTCAAAATGTAGCTTCTACTGTGTTTTTTGTCACTCCTGTTTTCTCAACTGATGGGATCACTTTGCCAAAATGGTACATTTATAAACCACTCTTGCTAAAGCTATAAATAAAAGGCATTTTTGGTAACCATGCTTGGGCATAAAGTTTGACTCTAAAGTCCTGAACCAGTAAGCAAATGGAAAGCCATTCATGGGTTACTTATTCTCTGTCTCTCTCACCTGGGCTGTGGTCATAAACAGATACCTGTCTGATATTCCCACCTTGCTAATAACCTCTGAGCAAAGCACCCAGGCCTTCCACTGGTTGTGTTGAGTCACTTTACAACTATAACAGCTGCTATAAAATTTGGATTGTTAAAGATTATAAATTTTTCCAGAAATGTTGGAGAGGGAAATTCTCTCAAAAACTAAAAATCTCAGCACACTTATTTTAAATCTCCCAGTAGAGTTTATAAGTCTTTATTGTGTTTTATATGGGGAGAACAGATTTGGGATTTTTAAGCAATACATGAAACTTTTAGTGATGACCATTATAGTGCATTACTTCCTTTCTCCCTATAAAATACAGGGAAGTAAAGTTTGTTGGAGTAAAGGCTGAGAAGAATCAAAGCAGCGAGCTGTTGGTGCTGAGTTGTTGTCCTCCACCTCCAGTCCAGCTGTGCATTTGGCAAATCAGCACCTCTTCAAAACTGCAAAATGCTACACATTAGATACCTGTAGGCTTGCTCATTGATCAAGCACTAGCATTAAGTTCAATAAATACTAAAATTACCAAAGAGCTTCATCTTGCTGAAATTCTTAACACAGTACAAGCTAAATGATGAATACTTAGTAAACTTTGGAAGAATGAACTAAGTTATAGATTACTATGAGTCTTCAGTGCAAGGTGGTCAAATATGAGAGGAATGAAGAGGGTATGGTAAAGGTCAAGAAAAGTATATCTATGTCAGGTGCTTTTTTCATTTTTACATAAATTATAAAACATCATTTTAAAACTATTTGAGTTCTGAATTAAAAGTGGAAACTCAAAAATATGTTTTTTTTTCTATTTTTATTTTCTGGGGAAAAATTAATTAAATAGAAAGGCATCAATATGCATAAGCCTGGGAGCAGGTAATGGCAGGAAAATTGCATTCTACTAAGCAAAGAAAGACCCAAAGGTTATGGTAGATGCCAGCCAAACCTGACTGAAGCATCTAGGATGCTGTCTCAAGTTCTGAGTGATCAAAATGTTGAATTGGTTTATAGTCAATGCATTGAACATGCTGACAATTTAAGTTCCTTTCATTGGTGAGCTAAGTTTAGATGGAGTTGGTTATTTGAACAACTCAGGGCCAGGACTCTACTTTGCATTTAAATTAAAGTTGAGAAAGATATTTTACAATGATGAAGAAAAAAAAAAGAAAAATGAGTGAAGGAACTCAGTTCCTTAAAAAGACATAGCTATCGATGCTACTTATTGAGAATACAGCTGAAATAAAAAGAAATGGACCAGAAAAGTGTGAAATGCTCATTGTAACAATAAAAATAAGCTACCTATATAAATAAAGACATGGTAATGGTAATAAAACTAATGCCTTAATTTGAATGCCACACAGCTTGCAAAGTGCTGTCACATATGATATTTCATTTGATTCTCAGGTTATTATAAAATGTATATTTTATGTATAGAGAGACACCCAACCATGTTTGTATGAGGTACCTTACTGATTACCATAGCTCTTATCAACAGTAGTCTCATTGTCCACTGTTTTCATTTAACTTGTACCTTCTGTTATATATCTGTTTATAGCCCTGAAAACCAATTCTTCTTAGAATCTACAGACACACCATATTTACAGATTTCTGTTATAGTTGAATTGTACCTTAAAAGTCTACTAAACAAAATCCAATTTCTATTACCTTAGTGTGTCACTTTATTTGGCATTAAGTTTATTACTGATTTATTATTTACAATGGAAACAAGTGAGTGGATCTTAATCTAAGATGATGCTGTCCTTATAAAAGGGGGAAATGTGGGCACAGAAATATGTGTACATGAGGAACAGCATGAGAACAAAAAGATGAAGATCAGGGAGATGCTTCTGCAGTGAACGATCAACAAACTATGAGGAGTCCAGGGAGATGCATGCAATAGATTCTTTCTTACAGTCCTCTGAAGAAACCACACTTGCTGAAAATCTTAACTGTGAATTTCTAGCTGAGGAACTGGAAGAAAATTAGTTTCATTTTTTTTCACCTAGACTTTGGTACTTGTTACAGAGTCTCTAGAAACTTAACCCAGTTGCTGTCATGTCTGTTACTATAAAATGAAGAGAAACGTGTCTAAAAGAATGGGGTTGTAAGTCTTCATAAAGTACATGAAAGTTGCCCTCCTAATTCACTATCTAGTTGTAAGAGCTTTGATGCCCTCTGGATGCCTCTATTTCTGATTACTTACTTTTCTTTAGGTTTTTTTTGTACATGTTTGCATTATATAGTGATTGTATTCTTTGTGGGGAGTTGGTACATGTACACAACACATCATAATT
>RJWT010022991.1:0-16977 GCA_004365215.1 Cuniculus paca | reverse complement strand
TCTTAAAGAAACTGTGGAATTCGATGTGAATTTTAAATACTGGGAAAATGTTTAGGAAAAGGATACTTTGCCATGCATTAACTTACGAAATAAGCGTGTCCCCACCGAATCGGCACATGCAGAGATCTGTCACCCGTGACACAGTGCACGCTATTGGGGCCCGGCCAGAGGGCATCACTGATGAGCACTTGATAGCGTGGGTTCTTGTATTTCTCTGCAGTATGAGCTTCGGCCTAACATGTAGCGCATGCTGACTCTGGTTAGACTAGGGCAAGAGCTAACTTTTCTGCAGCTAACCTTTCTGTGACCCATCCTAGCTGATAACAGACAGAAAAGTTGAGGCTCTGTATATGGTCCCAAAAGTGACACCTGAGGATCCTTAACTAAATAACTAGAAATTTATTTTGATTAACACAGATCTCACTTTAACTTGGTCTTAAACACTTAGTAGAAAAGCATAACCAAAGACGCTAAAAAAGTAATAGCAATACAGGTTAGAAATGCAAAGGGGCACCAGTCACTACACTGACCCCTGCTGGCAGCCTCCAGCTACACCTGCAGTTCATCATTTAAGGTTCAAAGAGGCAACAAATTTACAGGGGCAGCTACAAGAGCTCAAAAAGTTTTTCAATTCCTTAACTAAAATAGTCCTTCGACACCACAGAGCCCCCCCCACCTTCTTACAGCTGAAAAGGCAGCAAGCCCTTGAAATGCCATAGTCCACTATGGAAGATGCTAGATTTTCCATATCTATTTTCTATTCTTATGCCATTAATAGCTAGATCTGACTGTAAAGAAACTGACAGTGTTTCACAGAGTAATTGTCTTTATTCCTTCTCTTCTATAATGCAGCCTTCAAATAAATCTATCTACCTAGGAGAAACGAAGAGTTTCTGGTAGAATGATGTATTCTCATTTAATTTCAAATCTACTTCCAGAAGTTTGGTTTGCTTTAAGAATGACAAAAAAGTAAAAACCTGGGTGGGCCCGAGTGCTGCTGGCCAAGCGCTGCGCACAGCCGCATGTGCACGGGCGCCCGTGAAAACCGCGTGCCCCGAACGCACGCCGCCTCCGAGTGTGCACTGGCGCGGCTCGCGGCGCGGCGCGGCGCGGCTCGGCTCGCACTCACGGCGGGCGGGCGCGGCCCGCGGCCTCCTCCCGCCTCACCTGCTGAGGCTGCTCGGGAAGGCGCCCGGCTGCCCCGGAGCCCGCACCGGCTCCGCCGCGGCGGGGTCCCGGCGCCCTGCCGCCCCTCGCTCCCTCCCTCCGTCCGCCCTTCCCGAGCGCGGAGGCGGCGGCGGCGGCGGCTGCGGGCCCGCGAGGGCGGAGAGGCTGCTCGTGCCCGCCGCACCGGGCGCCGCGCGCGGGAGGAAGCGCGGCCGCAGGAAATGGCTTTCCTGGTGCGTTGCTATGCCAACTGCCTGCAGCCCTGGTCCTCCAAAGTAAGCGCGACGCCGGCCGCGGGCCGCGATGGGTGCGCGCGCCGAGCCGCTCCCGCCTCCCCAGCAGTGAGCGCGCCAGGCCGAGGCGCGGCCGGGCCGGGGCGGAGACGCTGAGCCCCCACGAGGCGGAACACAACTCTGCATTTGGTGTAAGGCCCAGGGCTCTTAGGCTGCTCTGCCGATGGCCGGAGGCAGTGAAGAGAACCAGTGCTATTATTTGTTAACACCTCCTAAGGAGAAAAAAGTGCATTTTTATGTTTGATGCGTGGGGAAAGGTCAGCCCAGCTGCCCCTCGGCTGTCGGTACTCACATTCTTCCCGAAAGTGGCGGTGTGCACGTAAAATCGTTTGCTTAATCTGTGCATATAATACAGAAGAAATAGCGTCTCAGCGCGGTTCCTGAGGGAAGCAGAGGGCACTCAGCTGACACGCGCAGACAGCAAACAGACATTCTCTCCCTAAATGGCCTATTTTTCTGAGTCAACAAAAAACACAGACATCACACTTCAGAGTGAAGGCAGCAGAATCGTGCAGACCAGCTTACGCCCACTTTAGGCCGTCCAAAACCTAGGAGAGTCGGCGGGAGGCCCCGGGAGACCCAGGACGCCGAGGCCGAGGACGCGGAGTCGTTAGCAACGACGTAACACCGGCGCGCACGTCACGCCGAGGAGTGACGCACAACCCGCGCCGGCCAGAGCTCCCGCGAGGCACCGCCCACTCCCCCCCACTGGAGCCCGCGAGCGTTCCGGAGGAGGCGTGGCCTAGAGCGAGAAGAGCACGATGCGCATGCGTCCTGCGTCTTGCCCTGTGAACCAACCAGCAATCTCGCGAGGCTTGAGAGTAGGCGGTGTAGGTAGTTGTCCGGGATGCTGGCGAGCTAGATGGTACAGCCAGAGGAAGAGGAGGAGGAAAAGCGAGTCCCCGGCTCAGTGTCTGTTTCGCTTTCCTTTCCTTGCCCGCTACCCTCTGAGTCAGCCCGCCCCCCGACCTCCGTGACCCGGTTGGCTCCGCCCACCCTCGGCGACGTGGTTCCCGCCGGGAGCGACCGGAGCCCCGCGGGAAAGGACGACCGGAGGGCCGGCTGAGGCCCGCGGCGAGGGGGCAGCTTCCGGGCCTCCCGCTCCCCGATCGGTGCGTAGCGACGCGGGGCCTGGGCCCGGGCCGCCTCCGCATCCCTGCCGGCGCCCCGGCCCCGCGGGTGACGCAGACGGAAGATCATGTCGGCCGCGGCCGAGCCTCCGCCGCCCCCGCCTCCCGAGAGCGCGCCTTGCAAGCCCGCCGCCTCGGCCGGCGGCGCGAGCTCCAGCGGCAACAAAGGCGGCCCCGAGGGCGCCGCGGCCCCGGCGGTTCCCGCTGCAGCCGGCGCCGGCCCCGCGGACGCCGAGGTGGAGGTGAGGGCGGCTCGCGGGGGGGTGGAGGAGCCCCGACCGGGACCCCAGGTGCTGTTCCCGCGGGTTCACCGCCGCGAAGCGACCCACGTGTGTTTCTCGCAGCTCGCGTTTCTGTCTGAGTCTTGTCACTCCTGGATCGCGGTGCTCTCGTCCAAAAGAGGTCTTTGATTACTTTGTCCCCCGCCCCCATAATTCCGTCTTAATTTCTGTCTGGGCTTTAGTTTCCATTAAACTTCGGGGGAGCGCGAGGGAGGTGCCCCCTGGCAGTGGGATGGGCGGGCGAGCTGGGCCTCTAGGAAGATCAGCGCGTCCCGGGCCCGGGCCTCCTGTTCTCGTCCCTTTGCTTGCGGGGGCAGCGTCGGTCCTGAGCAGAAACAATGGCGAGAGCTGGCGAGCCGAGTGCGCAGCGGGGCTGAGCGGGGCGCAGCTGCTCCGGGCGAGGGCGAGGAGGCCCCTCCCAGGCCCTGCTCCGCCGGGAGGAGCAGCAGCTGGCTGGGATCCCTTCTCATTTGGGGGATGGATGGGTGGGTGAAGGTACTAGCAAATCAGGAGCGCTCGGCTTTCAATCCAGCTGGTTTTCTCTGCTCAGGCTTTGGCCTTAAAAAATGTTGCCACTCACTGCTGAGCCCTCTGGGGTTTAGGTTGGCGGGGGGTGGGTGGGGTGGGTGATAAGACGGGGAAGTGAAGAGCAACGAGGGAGCTGCCAGGCGGCCTCCAGAGTGCGTTCCTAACCTTGGCGATGTTTGGGAACAGAATGACTGCTTCCAGTCTTTACTTTTGGCCTTCGACTAGTTGTGAGATACAGCATTGTGTAGTCGCAGCTCAAAGATTTTCAGAACTTTTCAATCCTTAAAATGATACGAAAGTAACACTGCTCTGAAAATGGGCCTTAATGGAGAATTAACTGAGTGAGGAAGTGGTAGTTTCATCTGGGCACCTAGGATGAGGCAACGTTATAATACTCTTTGAGGGCTGTTAGTGATGAGAGTAGATTTTAATGGAAAACAAACTCTTAATCTGCAGTTTTCAGTGATCTAATTTTGTTTCCAATAAAAATGTATTCATTTTTGAATTTTTGCTTTGAGTTTGTATGTTTAAATTAAAAATAAGTTAAAATTTAAATATAAATGCGAATGTCAAGCCAGGCATGGCTGTGCAATGCCCTGTAATACCAGCACTTGGGAGGATGGACGCCTGCATGGGTTACACAGTGAGTCAGTCCAAGGCCAGTCTGAGTTACATAGTGAGACCCTGTCTCAGAAAACAAGCAAAAAAAAAAAATGTGAAAGTAACTACCTTATAAATCCAGTGGTATTCTTTGTTTTTGTTGTGCCAGGAATTGAACCCAGGCCTCAAGTATGCTTAGCCCAGTGTTTTGCCACTGAGGCACCTGATCCTAAATTTGTTTTTTATCTGTCAAATGAGGCAAATGAATTTTACAGGTACAAACTAATAGAATTCAGGTTTGACTCTAAAAGCAAACCTTTTCTCACACATCTTGGATGGTCATGTGCTTCAAAAAAAGTTTGACAGTTTCATTTAGAAGAATGAGAGTTATTTTCACCGCAGTGTAGGGATATCAATAATTTTTTTTATGTGTCTTTTCACTTTACAAAGTGATTTTTTTAATATTTTAAAATATTCTTTTATTTCCTCGATCAAATTCAGAATCACTGAGGTTCATGTATTAAAAACTAGGTTTGGGCACACATGTGTAAAAGATCTGATGCTAGTAACCTGTTTCGTGTATGAAAAAAGATATTTTAAAATGCCCCTGTCATGTTTGAATTTAAGGTCAAGTTTTCCACAGACAGTAAATCCAGCTTTCATGAACTTTTTTCCAAGTTAATTTTTCCTAGAAATAACTGCCTTCCTGTTTATTCAGTTAAATCTTTACCATGGGAGAAACAATAAGTTTTGGAAAGAACATTTATTTTTGCAGGACTTAATTTGATCTTTAATGGGATTTCAGCAGAAATTTTGTAAACTGGACTGGGTTGGTGGCTTTGTCATTTCTGCTTGTGAACTGGAGACGTATGATGAACCTCAGGGGACGAGAATGCTTAAAGGGGTTAGCAGTGACGTTAGTCTTGATTTTAAGCTTTTTGAGGGCTTATTGTAGTAATACAAAAGACCACCTGCTCCACACTTTTAAGTCACAGCTTTATAATAGTGTGTAAGCATAGATTTGTACATTAGTGAAAAATATATTTGTACTTTTTTTTTTTTTAATGAACTGCAGTTTCCTTATGTTGTCCAGGCCAATCTCAAACTCCTGGGCCCAAGCGATCCACCTGTTTCAGCCTCCAGAGTACCTAGCACTATAAGTGCATACAGCTGTCCTGTTGTGTTGCATTGCTTTCTAATGAATGTGTCGAACTTGACAGCATAAAAATTACTGCTTTTTTGGTTGTTTGTGGCATTTGAGTGTCAAAATGAATACAAATGTAAGAACACCATATCTATTACTAATTTAGGACTTGGACAGTAGTTAGGTTATTCAGTTTAGGCTACATGATACCCTTTTCGTAATAGTCCAGATGATGGAAATCAGTTACTAATGCAGCCTTCCATGAGAACATTTGTGTAGTGTGCTACAGATAATGCAATTGTGTGATAAAAGGGGCTCTTCTTTCACAATTCGTAGTATTCAGTTTTGTAACTTTTTAGAGAAAACACAGATTTGGTCATATGACTGGTATGAAAGTAGTTTTAGGATGATACTGACAGTACTGTTTTAATCCTGGCAGCAGCTATACCATTTACACCGTTGGTTTAAATGGGTTGCTACCCTCATTGTATTTCATCCGTATCAGATTTCCTGTCAGGTTAGAAGACCATTGCTTGAGTGTCCAGGGGGCTTGGGGGGGAATGTATAATTTAGGATGTGTTCTGTTGGGCAGAAATCAGTGTATAGTGGTGAGTTGATTGCTCTTGATGAATAATCTTGTGATTTTTTTTCCCTTCCTATTAGGAAGTATTTGATGATGCATCACCCGGAAAGCAAAAAGAAATCCAAGAACCAGATCCTACCTATGAAGAAAAAATGGTATGTTTAGACAGTGAAGACAGTCTATAGTGAAGCTTTTCATTCGATGATTTTGTTTAGTTTTCGTAATTAGAGCAGGCTGGGTATGGTGGCACACCTGTAATCCCAGTACTCTTGAGAGGCTGAGGCAGGAGGATCACTGTGAGTTTGAAGCCTGCCTGGACTATGTAGTGAGAACCTGTCTCAGAAAGACAAAAATTAGAGCAGGTATGTTTGAAATGTGCCTAATATAGGGTACTGTAATTGCTGTATTCTGTTTACCTATGTAAACCAAATGGAAGTATTCTATGAATCCACATAATGTGATGGAATTATCTAATTCTGTTGACACTTTTAAGATTTTATCAAGTGGGGTGAAAACCAGAGTAGGTATTCTGTGTGTGTTTATTCTCGATACATTTAGGGTTGCTCACAGTGTTCTCTTACTATGTATGGTGGGACGGTGACAGGGACACTGTCCTCTTAATCTCCCTGTGTTTAGCTCCCAGTGATATCTGGTGCATAGGTCTTTACACATACTTTGAAAGGCACTTTTCCTTGCCCTTTGACTTTTTGGTAAATTCATCAAATACTTTCAGTCTTAAATAGATCCAAATTCCTAGCATGATATGTGCACATGATTGTGTGTATATATGAATTATGAATCATTTTAGATACTGTTTTATATTTTATATATGTAAATGTTTATTTTGCTGTCAGTCTGTTTAAAAAGAATATATTTGCAGGTCAATTTTTAAAACTGAACACTACTTTAAAGTGAATGTAGTTCTTTCTTTTTCTTCTAGATACTGGGGATTGAACCCAGGGCCTTTACACTAAGTTGTGTCCTCAGCCCTTTTTGTTTTTATTTTTGTTTTCAGGCAGTGTGTCACTGACTGGGCCCAGGTTGGGCCAGACTTAGCATTGCCCCAGCCTTCCAGCTGCTGGGGTTACAAGGTACATGCCACCACAGTGAGGCACAGTAAGGCAGTAGTTACTTACTACTCGGCAGTTTTATTTAGCTGTTCCAAAACCTGACCACTCTGACCAATCTTTTTACTCCATTTCTGCCGCACCCTTGTTTTCTGTCTTCCCACGCAAAAAATGGTAAACCTATCTCTGTAGCTTCTGCTGTCCTGTGTCATTTCTTTCTGTCTTAGAGAAGTTAGTCCAAAGTTATTCATTATAATTTCCATTGGAGTTTACATAGTTTTTTCTCCTTTCACTACTGTCCTTGAACCTTTTTAGTATCTCAAGCCATTTTTATTTAAACCTTACTCCCTCAAGCAACAAAGTGCCTGCTTTTTATCCCTAATAATAGCAACAGCTGTGATTTCAAATTTTGAATCCACTAGAAAAGCTTTTACTTGAATGTCTTGATCTCAGAATGTAATTATGAGAGTAGTCTTTTTTTTTTTTTTTAGCCCTAACTTGTAGTTGTATGAAGGTTTTTATTATATACAGTTTTGGATTAAATATACCATTGCATGTAATACTTGTGGTTTCAGTACTTTTAGAACAATTCGTACTTTTTGAAAAACAAAAACTACGCCTTGTCCTCCATCGGGCACTGTTAGGGAGGAGAATGTTAACAGCTTGTGCATGGGGTGACTTTGAAGGGGTAGGATGGTAAGCACAGGGCCTTTGCATTGAGCTATGTCCCACACCCTTATTTTAAAGTTTTGAAGCAGAATCTTGTTAAAGTGCTCAGACTGGGGCTCTAACTTGAGATTTTCCTGCCTCAGGCTCCCAGAGTGCTGGGATTGCAAGCATGTGCCCCTTGCCCAGCTAGGTGTTTGCCTGTTCTTTGGGACTCACTGAAACATTTGTGTTCCTTCCTGTTAAAATATTGGGCTGTTTGTACAGTAGCCTTTTTTTTTAAAGAAACACTATTTTTCTTTAAAAATATATAACCTTTATAGAGCCAGGCATGGTGGCACATGCCTGTAATCCCAGCACTTGGGAGGCTGAGGCAGGAGGATCACCATGAGTTCAAGGCCAGCCTGAGGTACTTAGTGAGACTCTGTCATAAAAAACCAAAATAAATAAATGGATTTAAAATCCCCCCCCCCACCTCTTACCCGCTGCCCACAGCTCTTATGTAATCTCTAGCATTGACTTTATTAGGTAAAATTTCCTTTTTGTAATTCTCTAGAACTGACATTTTAAACATATTGGCAGCCGGGTTGACTGGTTTTTCTGTTCTTTGTCTTATTTGCCATATGTTTAACCTAGCTATCATTGCTTTTGTAAAAAGTTTTTTGCCTAAAGACTCTAGATTCCATTACTTTACTTTTTTTTTTTTTTTCCTTTAGTACCTGGGCTCAAACTCATGACCTTGCGCTTGTTAGGCAGGTGCTGTGCTGTCTGAGCTATATCCTTGGCCCTCTGTTACTGTTTGAAAACTTGTTTTCAGAGATCTTTTTTTGTTCAGATTCTTCCATTCTCTTGGTGGAATAATAGGAAAAATTCACACCATTGTTTAGGGGCAGATGGCAACTATGAAGGGGAGAAATAGTGTTAAGTTACATTGGGCTATTAAATATTTCATGATTTTAAAAATGTTCTTTAAGCCTGATATCTTTTTAAAATTTGGTCTCAGTGGGGATGGTGGTGTGGGCCTATAATCCTAGCACTTGGGAGGCTGAGGCAGGAGGATTGCTGTTCGAGGGTTCGAGGCCAGCCTGGGCTATATAAGCAAGTTCAAGGTCAGCCTGCACTCCATAGTGAGACCCTGTTTCCAAAAAGTTGTTATCAGTCCAAGACTGAATGACCAAGACATTTTTCCTGTGTTTCTGAATACATTCACTTTAATTGCGTGCTTTCTTTGAATGTTTAAAAATTGTTCTTTTGTCAATTACATTATAAAAAAATTAACATTTTAAATTCAGAATTTATTGAGTTTTAGTAAATATATGTGGTTTTTTGAGCAGCTCTGCACTAGTTTCTGCTCCTGCCCTTTGGTGCTGTTCTGGCCCCACCTCCTTGGCCACCTGCAGTCTGTTTGCTGTCCAGCGCCTCATGTACAGTACCGGGGTGGGTCACCCACCGTGGACTTGCTGTTTGATGTCTCATTCGCCAAGTGCTTTTGAGACTTCCATTTTATCATAAGTCTCAATGATTTGTTCCTTTTTGTTGCTGAGTTCAAGCATGTGGAAACTGATTTCTGAAGTTTTGATTAAAATTTGTTTTAAACTTTTTGCAGCAAACTGATCGAGCAAACAGATTTGAGTATTTATTAAAGCAGACAGAACTGTTCGCACATTTCATTCAGCCCGCTGCTCAGAAGACTCCGACCTCACCTCTCAAGATGAAGCCAGGGCGCCCACGAGTGAAAAAGGATGAGAAACAGAACTTGCTCTCAGCTGGCGAGTGAGTATGAGTTCACTTCATTCAGCCAGACTTACTCTTGATAGTCTTCATTAGAAACAAAGTCCCTCGTCTTTTAAAAATCGCAGTTATCTCTTTCCTCTGTTGGTTTGGCAGGGTGTAGTTGTAAGTGTATAAATAATTAAATACATGTAACACTATAAAGTGTGGAGGGGTATGCTTTCTTGGATGTTTTTTGAAAGTAAGTTGCTCGTGTTGGATTTATAAATTCTTAATTTCCATGCTGGCTGGGTAATTAAGGTATTTAATTAATAGACACAGGGCAGCTTCAGCTCCCTGGAATGGCTGTAATTCCCAATGTGAAGATGCAATCAGTAATGCACAAGATTGTCTAAAATATGAAATTATAAACTGACCAGTGTTAAATTCACTGCAAGGTCTCAAGGGCATGACCAGTTGTCTTCTAAATTAGATGAAAATATTTGTTGCATATACAAAATTGAAAGCTTCAGAATTAGGGCATAAGTGCTTTTACTCGCCTGAGCCCTCAAGGTGTATCAAGCCCTCAAGTATGGGGATGTAGCTGAATGTTTCAGGGTGTAGAATCTGGAGGTGTGCATGTGTGTGTGTTGGCACTGAGGGTTGAACCCAGCGCCATCACACTAAGCTAATGCCCCAACTCTGGTTTTTACCTTTTTATTTTCGAGAGTGGGTCTCACTAAATTGCCCTGGCTAGGCTTGAGCTCAGGGTTGTTCTGTGTCCTCTTTCCAGAGTGCAGGGCTTCTAACATGCAGTTATTACTGTATTTTCAGAACAGTTTTATGTATACTATAGATTAACTGTGGAACATAGTTCAGATTTAAATGTACTAGTGATTTCTGATGTTTACTTTTTTGGCTAAATGTATATGCCTATTAGAAAAATTATTGTAAAGTCTGGGTCAGCCACTTGACTGTTCTGTTGGAATAGTAGCTGATTGTTTTTTGAAGCAGTCTTGCTATCTTATTTTCGTGTATTTATTTATTTATTGTTTTTTAATGGTACTGGGCATCAAACTCGGGACCTTACGCTTGCCAGGTCGGTGCTTGTGCTGCTGAGCTATATCACCAGCCAGAGTCTTGCTCTCTAGTTCAGCCAGGCTTTCTGCTCACTGCATAGCCCAGACTGACCTGAACTCCTGGCAGTCCTCCTGCCTTAGCCTCCTGAGTACTGGGTAACAGGTGTGTGCCACCATGCCAGGTCAGTAGCTAGTAGTTTTAAACTTGACCCCAAAACTCAAGACAGTTTTCATTTTGACAGTTACCGACACCGTAGAACAGAGCAAGAAGAGGATGAAGAATTATTAACAGAAAGCTCCAAGGCAACCAATATTTGCACTCGATTTGAAGACTCTCCATCATGTATGTGACACGCATCTAATTACTTGATTTTTAAAAGATCCCTTTTGACCATTGTTAGAGTTTTGGAGTTGTCTTGGCTACAATTTATAGAGAAATTTTCAGTAGTCTTAGATATTTGTTGGTTATGAATAAACTTCAGATTTATTTTTGATAATGATGATACTGTTGTATAATTGAGGTGCTGTATTGCAAAAGTATATAAAATGCCGAGGGGTGTATTAGTAGTACATTAAAACTGGGAGTAGTTTTTACTTACTGTATTTCTCCCAGATAAGACAACTGATGTTTAAAAACAAAACAAACTGTAGAAACAATTTTGCTTACTCATGTTTTTGTATGTCTTAATTTGTTATGAAATTTATTTATTAGTGATTTTCCAAAAGATAGCATATTTAGTGAAGTTTAAGTTTCACTTTTATTATTTTGTCTGATAGCATAGAAATTTCCCCAAATCTCCTTTTATCACTGGATGACTGGTTTGTGAGAACTCTTAGCTAATTGAACTTCAGCTGGCCTTGAATGTAGTTAGGAAATTGCCCATTGATGTAAGGCATACACCTTCAGGGACCCCCCTGGCCCTTTATTTATTTTTTTTTTACAGAGCACTAGTTTCCATTTCTTCAAATGAGGCTTGAGTCCAGAGCCAAATGTATATAGTAGGAAAGGAAGTTGTGGTTCTTTCTTTCTCATAGTCTTACATTATGACTAGTTTCCTTGGCACTGTTGAGCAGTGATTTGTGGGGGCAGGGGCTGATGAATACTATCTGTATCCTAAAAAGATTCGTTGTCTTTCTCTAATTATGAAAGAAACAGAAAAAGAACTTTCCTGTTTACCTCCTGTTTTTAGCAGGAGGAAAAATCATCCAGTGAGTCTCTGTCTCAGTCTCTATGGGAGACGACAGCGCTGGGTAAGAACACTGGCGGCAGTGCTGATGCTAGGAGCCAGTGAGTTTCTGGGGCCAGCCAGTCTGTAGCAGCAGCTGAGTGGTGTGGGCGAGTCCCGAGGCGGAGCGTCGGACTTGCTGCAGTTGCTTGTCTTCGTCGCTGCGCCTCCTCCGTTCCAGATGCTAAGGGCCGCCTCTAGGGACTTGCAAGTTGCAGAATTCCCACAATGAAGGAATTTCCTGGAAAAGAAAGTAAGATCAGTAAGCCCATAGGCCCTGCTGAAGTCTCTTGAGCCTCAGGTGAAAGGAAGTGCCTTTTCTTGTCTTCAAAATGTGCGCTGTACTTTCTTTCGCTCTTAGATGTGCACTGGGGTAAACATAGATTATTAGGTCAAAGCACCATTTCAGTCTTGTCCTCAGAATGTGCACTATCTGTTTTTTTTTAGATGTGAAATGGGGTAAACTGAGGGATTATCAGGTCCGAGGATTGAATTGGCTCATTTCTTTGTATGAGAATGGCATCAATGGTATCCTGGCAGATGAAATGGTATGTGTTTGGTAGATTTTTGAAGACCATATTTTGCAATTAAAGATAGTTCATGCATTAAATTTATAGAAGTTGAAACAATATAACATAGTTTCATTGACTGTAATTACAACCTAGAACTGTTACCAACTAATTTTCTAACTGCTGGAAGCAGCTTGTTTCAGTAGTAGAAATGGGCTCTTTCCCTTAAGGAATTAATGTCTGTGAGAATAGAATAAATTTCAAAATAATATATTTTGAGAAACTTTTAAGTTTTAAACTTTTGTAGTATAGAAGTAGTTCGAACATTTTCCTCAGATGAGATCATTTAATGTTTATCATCTGTGAATACGAATGTTTTCCAGAGTGGCAGCTGACATACTTCCGTTTCATGACACTCTTATCTTGTGTTTACTACTTACTAGTTAGGTAATAAAGGTTTTAAAACGAGTCCTTATCACTATAGAACTAAAACAATTGATATTGCAAAAGTATGGCGTCAAAAGCAGTGTTTCACTTCTAGATATGCTGGGTAACTTCAGAAATACCACACTTACTGAACCTTATAGGCTGATAAAATTATGTGACTTAATAATTGGAAGTTTCATCCATGTTAAATTCCCGCCATATATTAGCTATCCTAAACATGCTGCATTTCGTTAAAATTTTTCTATATATGTTGGGAGGTATAAGGATGACTCACTGTTTCTGTTTTTCATTGCTGTATGTTTATTTTGCACTCTTTCAGGGTCTGGGAAAGACTCTTCAAACAATTTCTCTTCTTGGGTACATGAAACACTATAGAAACATTCCTGGTCCTCATATGGTTTTGGTTCCTAAGTCTACATTACACAACTGGATGAGTGAACTCAAGCGATGGGTGCCCACCCTTAGATCTGTTTGCTTGATAGGAGATAAAGAACAAAGAGTAAGTTTTGTATTCCATTAAATTTTGCCGTTAAGGGACTTTGGATTCAGGCTTGGCTTTGGAAGTAGCTAGAGGAAGGGTAATAGGGAAAAGGTCTGCATCAGTGATAGCAAACCTTTTAGACATGAGTGCCCATACCGCAGCCCCAACTCGTTTATAGCAGTGTGCCAACACTGCAGTTAAACCGAATACTGAGATTTTAGTTGGGGGAAAAACAACTCTGCCTTAATGTCTGGTCTTAAAACAATACTCATGTCATAGGTTTGCCACCACTAGTCTTCTTAAATACTAGTAGTTTACAAATACAGTATTGTCTTGGGGGCATTAGAAACTGCAGAAAGCTGAAAGAATAGTTTTTCTCTTTTGGTGAGTGATTGTATAAAGCCCAGGCTGTGTTTTCTCCTAAGTATTATTTTGTTTTAAAGAGGTTTGAATGTGTAAGGCTGTTGGAAATTTAAGGAGTTTTAGATTGCTAATGTAGAGGTAATAGTCATAGTACAGAAGAAGTTGATGAACTGTTATGACGCTATCAAATGTTAAAATGTTGATTAATTGACCACATCCTTTTGGGAAGAAGACATGATAATAATGATACTATATCTAGTTACCTTTCTGTTTGCTGAGGCAAAATACCTGACAACCATAAGTGAAGGGAGGAAAGATTTATTTGGCTCACAGTTCGTGGAGGTTTCATTCCATGGTTGGCTGGCTCCAAGGCCGAGTGGCACAGGGCAGACAAGTGCTGCGGAGAAACAGTTCATGCCAGGCGAAGACAGCAGAAACAGCAAGGGAGCCTAACAGCATTTCTCTGCCCATTTTGTGTCATCCAGACTACTTAGGGTGGGCAGCACTTACGCCCTTCATCCTAGTGCCCCTGACCTAGCATCGCACTGTGAATCAGTTACACACCCTCGATCCAGCCACCTCTGAAAAAGCCCCACCTATGACTGCAGGAGGCTTTCAGGGACATCTAGACACGAGCCATAGCACTATAAAGAATTACAGACATTAGATTTGGAAGTTTATCCATATTGTATAAAATGATTTTATACTTTTTCCTCTTCATGTATTGGCACTGAGTCTAAATGTCTCTTATTCCTTTATAGGTGCTTTGAATATTTTAAACCACCAAATTGCTTTTTGTTTGGGGGCTCAATAACCCAGTCTGTCAGTTTCCTTACCTATAAAATGAGAATAATAACAGCAATGTGTTAATACCTCTATGAACCTACAAGGAATGAAATTGCTTATTGCAAACTATACTTCAGTCTTTTTGCTTTATGCTTAAAAACCCTAATACGTAAGGATTTCAAGGCCTACTGAATCTGTAGGAAGAAGACATTTTAAGACCTATGTTACTGAATTTTGTACTGATTAACTTTGTTAATTTCTTTTTTTAACTTACAACTCTGACACATAAATGACTGAGGAGGTTATTTTAGTGGTAGGAAAACTAGTTCTAAATGCTTACATAATATACCTGCTCTGTCCCCTTTAGTACTATCTTTTATGTGTTAGGTTATTTGTCTTTAATAAATTCAACATATAATTGATTTCTGAATGATGTGGTTTTTTTTTTTTTCCTCTTGCCACACAGGCTGCTTTTGTCAGAGATGTTCTGTTACCAGGAGAATGGGATGTGTGTGTGACATCTTATGAAATGCTTATTAAAGAGAAGTCTGTGTTCAAAAAATTTAACTGGAGATACTTAGTTATAGATGAAGCTCACAGAATCAAAAATGAAAAGTCTAAGGTAATGTGATAGTTACATGCGAAAATCACTTTTGCCTTTACTTGAAAATGTGATCCATTTCAGAGAACTCTAATGATAAAATTTGGTTCTTTCAGTTGTCAGAAATAGTGCGGGAATTCAAGACTACAAATCGACTACTATTAACTGGAACACCTCTTCAGAACAACTTGCATGAGCTCTGGTCACTTCTTAATTTTTTGTTGCCAGATGTATTTAATTCAGCAGATGTAAGTATTTCTGATTGTTTTCTAATGAACAGTAATGTTTAATGCTGTGCATTTTTACAGAAAAGTTGGCTTACCTTTCTGCAGTGCTTCTAGTAAACCATTAGTTTTTCATGCTTTTTTGTTATTAGCCTGTTAAGTTGTCTGCATTCTGAGAGTTTACCTTTTTTTGTTCTGGCACTGGGGATTGAACTCACAACCTCGCACTTGCCAGGCAGGCACTTGTGCTGTTAAGCTATATCCCTGGCCCCGACAATTTACTTTTGAGACTTTGTTTCAGTCTCATTTCAAATCATTGTTTTCTCCATCTGGGATGGGTTAACTTCTCACTTCTGTTTGGGCCTCATGTTGTCTAACTTCGTTAGTGCAATGTTTTCAGGGTATTGAAAACATTTTGGAATAAATTTTTATGTACCTCACATTGCCTGTGTTTTGAATTTCAGAGATGGCCTTCATGTGTGGTGAAATCTGTCTAATCTGTTACATTATTATGGTCTAACAAAATTCATTAAAATCTGTAAAAGCCTTTATAGATGATTTGCGGAAATAGAAATAAATGGTGGTAGCAGTGGTTAACTGTTCATTGAACTAGGAACATAATTTATACATCTGGAGTATGTGCGTAGCTGTTGTAGTGTTTTTCTGGGCCAACATTCAGTCTCGAGCCTCTGTCCCCACAGCTGGAATGGGGGGTGTGTGGCTCTTTGAAGAACTCTGTTAATACGCTTGGCAAGTAGTTACAGAGTGTGTTTGGTTTCTTGTATTAGTGACCATTTGAAAATAATAGAGAAAATTATAAAATAATATTTAAAGAACACAATTTAGTTCTGTTTTTATGTACTCTGATGTTTTACGGATAATTTATTTTTCTTACTACATTGACATTTTTGTTTATTAATCTATTAAAGCTTTGTTTTGTTACAACAATGAATTATAAGATTATGTTCACTGAAAAACAAGGCAGATACACTAATATACCTTCAAGAAGTAAGAACAAAAGACACTGTCTCTCTTCAGTTACTGACATACTGTATAGTTTTACTTTTAGTGAGTTACTTAAAATTGATGCTACTCTGGAAACTTGGTATTTGAATATTGTAGTCATTTTTATAAAACTTGCCGAGTTGGGCATGGCGTCTCATCCCTGTAATCTTATCACTTGGGGAGCTGAAGCAGGAGGATTGCTTTGAGCTTAAGGCAATCCTGGGTTATAACGAGACCTTGCCTAAAAAAAAAAAAAATAAATTTTTCTGATATTTTAATTCTACCGTCAAACTTTATGTTTTTGAGAAAAATACATAGAAAGTGATCTGATTTCTAAATACTTGTTCTAAAATTAATCAGTGAAAATGACACATGAAGAGAGGGGCCAGAACTAAATGGTTTTTATGGATCATAACGCAGATGTACTAATTATAGAAATTGTCTTTCTAGCTGATGTTACAGGGCATCATTAATATTGTATTTTGTTTGTTTACGTAGGACTTTGATTCCTGGTTTGATACCAACAACTGCCTTGGGGATCAAAAGCTGGTAGAGAGGCTTCATATGGTAGGTATTATACAGTAGTGTTAAAGCATATGTTCAGTGGGAAAGGGGTGAATTTTTACATCAGGTTATTTTCCTGTTAACAGAAAGCGTAATGGCTTTACAAGCGGTCTGTTTAAATCCTGCCACTTAACTGTCTGATCTTACAGTGGGGTAGTGAGTGATGCGTGGTGGCTTTAGGGTGGGAACCTAAGGTGGAATTTTAGCTAAATGAAAGAAGAAAGTAGTCTCTCTGAGTCCAAAAGGTGCAGCAGGGGGAACAACTAACATACCTTTTAAGCTTAGTTCCTTTGAATTTCATGGGAGACTCTTAACAAGTTTACTTCTGAAGGGGCCTGTGAGCTATCTGTTTTTGACAGTAGTGGCAGTGCATAGTACGTTTTTGTGAGCAGAGTTGGTATTTCGGCTTTGTTTGGACGTATGCCTTTGTTCCTAGCTGTGAAAGTTCACAGGTAAAAGTTAGTAGGTAGCGAAATTTCTCTGGGAGACCTTGAGGTCTGGCTGCCCTGGTAAGCAGAATACA